>JARPMJ010008338.1:12500-35421 GCA_033366665.1 Phoxinus dragarum
CATCTATCTATCCATCTATCCTGCAGTCAGACTCACTGTTGTGGACGATGTCCTGCATCTTCTTCCAGACTCTGAACGGCAGGTTGCCCAAGTATCGTGGCACATGAATCAAAGCTCCAGAAGCCATCTGTGGATCCGGCTGTGAGCTCTGGACTCTGGAGGAACATTCAGGAGTCAGAACTGCAGTGGCTTTGGGTCAGAACCAGAGAGACCAGAGACAGGAGCAGATCACTCACCTTTCCATTGAGACTGGAAACTCCTGCAGAACAAACACACCATTATCATCAAGAACTCAATCAATCAACCAATGATCAACCAATGATGTGAGATCAGACCTTCAGAAAGCAGACGTCATTGGCTTCCATCATCTCCTCCATGTGTCTGATTGTGTGTGAAAGAGCTGAGATGTGTGTGTTCATCTCCTCCAGCTTCTCCTTCATCCTCTGCTTCTTCTGCTCCTCTTCCTCCCTCAGTGCAGTGACTGTAGCTTCTTCTTCATCTCTGAGAAACTGATGAAGCTTCTCAAACTGCTGTTTAATCTGACGCTCTGTGTGCGCAGCTTGAGTCTGAAATCACATCACATTCACTTCAATCTCAATCCACACACATCAACACTTCACATCATTCATATCAGAGATGAACTCGGATACCCGACATATAACGGATCCAGAAGCAGATTAATGCTCGCCATTTACAGAAATTATCAACTGGAATCCATTATATTAAATCATAACTGTATACAGTGATGCTATACATAACTCTTGATTCTGTTTCCTCACCCTGATGTGTTGAACTGTTTTCTCAAACTCTCCTTTCATTTTTCCATTGCGTGTAAGTTTCTCTTGTAAGGACTTCAGCGCTGTATTGAACTCCTCCTAGAATTGAACAAAAAACACAAGATTACAGAGAAGAGAAGACAATACAGTGATATGATCATATAATGCAGTGAAAAAGTATTTATCCTCATCCTGATTTCTTCTGTTTCTGCACATCTCATATTAAATTGACTTAGAAATTAAAACATAAAGCAAAGGCAAACTGAGTAAACACAAAGTACAGTTTGTAAAAGACAATGTTATTAATTAAAGCAAAAAGTTATCCAACACCAACGTGAAAATGTATTTGCCCCTGTAGTTCCTAATTCCTCAGATCTCTGAAATGTATTTATAATGTGGTTGAGCTGGACTAAACACAAGCGACCGCAGGCCCAAAACTTCTGAACAGTCTGCCTCTCCACATCAGCTTCTGTTTCCTCCTTCACATCTTCTTTAAAGGGCACCTATTATGGAATTCTGAAATATACCTTTCATGTAGTGTGTAACATAGATCTAAGTGAACAAAAACATCCTGCAAAGTTTGAAATATGAAAGTGCACCGTATATAAAGTTATTGTCTTTCAAAAGTAAGAGTCGACTCTGAGTCATTTTTATGAATCGTTAGAAGACCGAAGCTTTTTCTCTGACTACATGACGTCAACTTGTCAAGTTATTTGAATACGATACGCCCACTTATTGCGCTCCAAGGCCAGCAGGGAAACATCAGGGTGACGAGACGCTGTGTTCTGAAGTGCGGCTCAAAAGCAAACTTTTTTCATCTGCCCAAGGAGGAGCATTTGAAGACTAAGTGGCTACAATTCATATATACAACTATACCACAGAAGTGTAGTCCGAGCCTGTGCTTTGTACACGCCATTTTGAAGACGATTGCTTTTTAAATGCAATCTAACTTGGATTCGCGAGCCGGCTGATATTGAAGGAAGGTTCCTTCCTTCAATATCAGCTTCCTCCTCCGTATCACAACCTGTAAGTGTTATTAATAATTATTGCTTTTATGTTTTATGTAGCATGCTTAATAATTATTTTGTTTGTTGTGTAAGCACCGTTTAGCTTCTAGGTCTTCAATGACAATTGTATTGAGATATTTGAAGTGTTTGTTGTTGTTTTCGGAGTTGTCTTAAAGAATAGAATAATACCTCGTAGTAACGTAACTGCATTTTTTGTTTTTTGTAAAAACGTTATGTTTATGCATCGGGCTAACGCAAACAAAGACTGATTGTGCTTTTACAATATGAACTCTGGGCTATGCTCGCTAACATAACATTAAATTCTTTATCTTATTTTAATTTTTTTACTACAAACTACAAAGCAGTGGACCATAATCATTATTATAACACGATTTAATTGATAAAAGCATCATTGTACTCCGTGTTAAACAATAAGTATTATCTCTGTAAACACTGCTGGGTCATCTGACCAATCACCGCAGATTAGCGTCGCGCAGAGGAGGGGTTTGAAAAACGAGTCGTTGAACGAATCATTTGGGAGTCGGTGAGCAAATCAGGTAAAAATAAATGCATATTATACGAAAACAAAAGTGTTTTTTGACATTGCATGCACGTAAAACTGTTGTTGGGGACTCCCTAAACAACATTAGGAACATTTTAAATGTCATAATAGGTGCCCTTTAAAGACATATTTATTTTCTTTGGCTTTTAATACTGCTTGATTTTGGTACAATTATTGTTTATCTATCGTTGTGTGTTCCTTTATTGGTTGTTTTTATTATTATTATTATTATTTCTTTTTTTGTTCTGTACGGAACTTTGGTCAGCCTTGGTTGTTTTTAAATGTGCCTTATAAATAAATATTGTATTGTATTAAAATGAGCATACAACAACAGCAGTGTCATGTGTGTGGTTCGCTTTTTATTAGGACAATTATATTTACATTATTTATTGTGGTAAAGTAGAAAAACGCTGTAGGACAGACAGCCTACCTTTTTACTTGCATGTCAAATTCTTTTTAACACAGTTTGTGCTTGTTATTGGACATGGTAAGGCACGGCAAGTTTATTTGTAAAGTGTGTTTACACGCGCGGGTGATTTTAGTTTCTCTTTCTCTGGCAGCGTAAAAATCAAACAGCCTAAATGTTTCCCTTGTGGAAGATAACATACACTCTTCAGACCACAAGTAGAAAACCTGAAGATATCAGAACAAAGATCGATGGTCTCTTTCCTGCTCGTGTCCCACATCCCTCTTTTACACTGGGCTTTGGTGCGGTCCGAGCCCGAGTGCGATTGTCCCGGCGCCCCCCGCCGTCTGGTCTGGTTTCACACTCAACTTGATTCTATCAAACCCTAGTGCGTTTACCTGCATATTACATCATCGCAAACGTGCACGGCGCATGATAGAAAACAGAACGTCAATATATTGTGTTTTTATTAATTCGGTGCTATTATGCGCAGCTGAGTGAACAACACATGTTTACTGTGTGTGTGTCGCATAAGGTGGTCTTTTGCTGCTTGAAAACTGACTCTTTTGAGGAGACAGTGGATTTCCACATTTGTTTCCCTGATTCCACGCGCTATGCGCGAATACACTGCCGGATCACTCTCGCTCATCTTATCCAAGGTAAATCATCAACACTACCATCCCTTACATGCGTTTTTATTTAACTAAATACATAATAATCAGCTAAAACACATGCGCAGGTCACTTTACTTCCTGAACAAGCGCGCACCCGAGTCAATGGGTGCTTCTCAATATCCCTCCTCGTCTCCTCCGTCCTCCATCCTATGACCTGGAAACCGATCGAGCTCAGCCATCTTGAAGGACATCTCGATTCTCTAATTGCACCGAGAGGAGGCGAGGATCGAGGAGTGAGGAGGCCTTCTGAGGAGCTATGAGCTGTCAGATCTGCTTCTGTGTCTTGTGCTCTGTGGGACTTTTATGTTGTAGTTTCTTTGTGTCTAGTTTCTGTATTCTTTCCTTTGTCCTGTTTCCTGTGGCCAGGTTGTAGTTTTGTAGTCTTTTACATTTCCATTAGTCTGCTCCAGGTGTGTCATTTTCCCTTGTTAAGCTTGTTTACCCCTTTGTTTAAATAGCCCTTGTTTTCTCTGGTTCTCTGTCGGTCGTTGTTTCATGTCATGCAGGTGTCTCCAGTTCCCCGTGGTGTCTTTGTTTTTCTCAGTGTTATTGTGTTCTTGTGTTCTTGACGTAAGTTATGATTGTTTATTTTCATTAAAATCTCCCTGCATTGGGATCCTTCATCTCTGCCTGCCATCTTTGATTCCCCGTCCCGTGACAGAACGACCGACCCTAATGGATCCAGCAGGGAGAATTACGCGTCTCCGTCAAGGAGATCGCTGTGTGGAGGATTATGCTCTGGATTTTATTGAGTTGGCTAATTTGAGTAACATGAGCAAGGAATGCCTGATGATATTCTTTTGGGGAGGGCTGTCTGAACCGCTCAGCTCACTCATGCCATTTTGGGATCTTAACTGGACACTGGAGTATTACATCTATCTTGCACTGCAGTTGAGCGGCTCTGCACTTACTGTGGGAGTCACGAAGGAGGAACCCGACATTCTCACAGTAGCCCTCACCCCAGAATCTCGTCCTGTCATGGCAGCCAGGCCAGAGCTTCCAGCTGTCATGGCCACCAAGTCAGAGTTCCCAGAGCCTGTGCACGTCACGTCTGCCGATCCAGAGCCTGTGCACGTCACGTCTGCCGATTCAGAGCCTGTGCACGTCACGTCTTCCGATCCAGAGCTTGTGCACGTCACGTCTTCCGATCCAGAGCCTGTGCACGTCACGTCTTCCGATCCAGAGCCTGTGCCGGTGTCTGTTCCTGAGCCGGTGTCTGTTCCTGAACCGGTGTCTGTTCCTGAGCCGGTGTCTGTTCCTGAGCCGGTGCCGCCCGAGGGGTCGTCTCCGCCCTGGCCGCCCAAGGGAAAGTCTCCGCCCTGGCCGCCCGAGGGAAAGTCTCCGCCCTGGCCGCCCGATGGAAAGTCTCCGCCCTGGCCGCCCGAGGGGAAGTCTCCGCCCTGGCCGCCCAAGGGAAAGTCTACTCCCTGGCCGCCCGAGGGAAAGTCTCCGCCCTGGCCGCCCGAGGGAAAGTCTCCGCCCCGGCCGCCCGAGGGAAAGTCTCCGCCCTGGCCGCCCGAGGGAAAGTCTCCGCCCCGGCCGCCCGAGGGAAAGTCTCCGCCCCGGCCGCCCGAGGGAAAGTCTCCGCCCCGGCCGCCCGAGGGAAAGTCTCCGCCCTGGCCGCCCGAGGGAAAGTCTCCACCCTGGCCGCCCGAGGGAAAGTCTCCGCCCTGGCCGCCCGAGGGAAAGTCTCCGCCCTGGCCGCCCGAGGGAAAGTCTCCGCCCCGGCCGCCCGAGGGAAAGTCTCCGCCCCGGCCGCCCGAGGGAAAGTCTCCGCCCCGGCCGCCCGAGGGAAAGTCTCCACCCTGGCCGCCCGAGGGAAAGTCTCCGCCCTGGCCGCCCGAGGGAAAGTCTCCGCCCTGGCCGCCCGAGGGAAAGTCGCCGCCCGATCCACTGACGTCTGCATTTGGATCCTTCATCTCTGCCTGCCGTCTTTGATTCCCCCGTCCCGTGACATGAGCGAGAAGTGTTTTATTGACTAAACGTGACGCACACATCAATTCTCCTCCCCCTTCACATCGGCCACAATCTTTTTAATTTATACTTTACGTTTGCAGTTTATATAAACCACACATCACACATATTTCAACAGGGTATTTTGCTTTATTATTATTTATTATAAATTATTTAAATAACCAAACTTCAACAACACAAGGACAGATCCTTTGAGCGCTGCTGATGACGCTGTGAAGTGACGCTCGAGTGATCAAGTATTCCAATGTAGAAAAAAGCTTTAATTTGATTCCTCCGTCCTCCTTTTCTTTCCTTGCAGCCTTCCCCGCGTCCTCCAGGAGGTGCAGCTGAGACGCGAGGAAAGGAAACGGAAAAGGAAACCGCGGCACGGTTCGGGAGCAACCGAACTCAGACCACCTCCTCCAGGTAGTCTCGGGTTCGGTACCCCAGTGCGCACCCGAGTCCGCATGACAGTGTTTATATTACCGATTTTTCATGCGAACCGTTTTAAATATTTAACTTTATTATATTATTTAAGTTAACAATATTTACTGATATTTATTTCAATGCTTTACAGGCTTTAGTGTGTTGTTTCTTTGACGGAATTGCTCAAATAAACACGTCTGTTACAAAATGGATGTTTGAGCTAGGGCTGGGCCATATGGGCAAAAATTAATATCTCTGAATTGTTTGGTTAAATGGCGATATACTATATGTATCTCGATACTTTCTACGGTTTTCTATTTGGATAAAGAAAATCTTTATTTTTTTATTGACATCCTGCCCAATGATATACTACAAACAATGTTGATATTGAAGGATATGGAAACAAATATAGTGAATGTAATGCAGGCTATGCAATATATTATGTGCAAAAAGTTGGTTGGAATCACATTACATTCTAACATTACAATCTAAAAACAAAAATAATGCTTTTGTTTTTAAATTGACTATAGGATAAACTAAAAATGAAAATAAAAACAAAAGCACAAACTAATTATATTAGCCTGCATTTTATTACCCCATTAAAAATGTCACTTTCATTAAAATATACTTGTAGGTTTAAAATTCCACATATAGCACATTTATTGACTCCAACAACAAATATTTTAGCAATATGTATATTTTTGTCAGAATTATTGCGATACTATTCTCTTGTGCTCCGTCTGTTTGGCGCGCATGCGCGCGGCGGCGCTCGTTCACGGAAGCTTGAATATTAGCGGAGATTCGCTTGCAGAAGCTCGTCCTCTCCAGGGGGGCAGTGTTTCGGAAGACACTGAAGCATCCCCTGTTAGCATTCCATTGACTCCCATTCATTTTGGCGTCACTTAGACAGCGAATAACTTTACATCTGAGGCGTTTAAAGACACCGTTTGTCCATTGTTTATTTCTAAAGAAACACGGAAATGTATAAAAGGCTCCATTACCTTGTACCTTACGTTATGGCCCCGTAGAAGCAGTTTTTGTAAAAATAGGCTAACGATTGCGTCATACCCGCGCGACTCTGTCGCACAAGTCGAAAAATTATCGTATGGACAGGCAGAGGAGCTCGCAAGCAATCGGGGGGACGTGGAGCATAAAGTCAAGGGAGAAGCCCATAGAGAGTGATAAAGTTGCTCCCGCTGCTGCTCATGGACAGCTCTTCGTCTCTGCGGGATTCGGAAGGGAATGATTCAGATTTCTCTCGGCACAGCTACTAGAAGACATACAGGTTGCTCACGTCACATCTACGTCGTCAAGCTCAGTTTGAGCCTGCGCAGTTCGCCTGGCGATCAGGAAGTGAGTGCTTCTAATTGACTTCATTTCTCTCCGTTGAAACCTATGGGGTCGCTGTGTCCAGTTTATATACTGTCTATGGTCCTCTCCTGACAGTGAAATAAATGGACATATTTGTTTGACTTTCTAACATTTACAGATGTAGAATATGCCTGTGAATTGTAAGTTAAGCACTGAGGAAAGCACCACATCTCAAACGCATTCAACAGCGCAAGTATCTGTCAGTCAGCAACAGTAACGTTATCTGTCAGAGCATCTGCTGCTTTAAACTTGTTAACGTCTCAGGTTACGTATGTAACCCTGGTTCCCTGAGAGGGAACGAGACGCTGCGTTGAGACGCGGTGGGAACGCCTTGCGTGATTGCGTCGTGAAGCACATCTAAAATCAGTCCAATGGAAACGGGAGACGTCATGGGCGGGTGACGTCACCGACCAGGAAGCTATAAAGCACTCCCGCGATCAGAGAACACTAGCTTTGAAAAAGCCTGAAGCAAGATGATCACAGGTATGCAGGGAGTATGGCAAAGCAACGCAGCGTCTCGTTCCCTCTCAGGGAACCAGGGTTACATACGTAACCTGAGACGTTCCCTTTCAAGGGAACTCGAGCTGCGTTGAGACGCGGTGGGAACCCTATACCCACGACGCCATATGACAAATGCCTGTACTGTATGAAGACCATGCGCACACTAGAAACAAGCCCCCTAGACCCTGGAGTGGAGTCTAGGACCAAGTCATAAAAAATAGACAACTGTATGCGGTAAGGACATCCTGCCGCATTACAGATGTCGTGGAGAGAAACTCCTGAATTTAAAGCCATACTCCTAGTAGAGTGGGCCCGGACAGCCAAAGGTGAAGGCTGTCCAGCCGCTACATAAGCAAGTGAGATAGCCTCAACTACTCGCTTGCTCAATATCTGTCTTTAGCTTTTCCTGATTAAGGTGGAGGACAGAAGACCTGCAGCACAATTGACCCGCAAATTGAGTAGGGACCTAGGAATACAACCCGGCCTGGGGTGAAGAAAGACTACCACCATACCAGGTGCAAATCCAAGTACGTGCAGGCCTCAGCCTCATGTACCACGGAGAAGATGAAATAAGGATCTCTCCTCAGAGATAACCCATTGCAGAAATCAAGTACTGTACCATAGGGCAGATAGCAAGATTCAGAAGGTGTTCTGCACACCAGGCAGAGAACAGTATACATTTCAATTTTCAGTCTTCTCGTGGAGGGAGCTCTAGACTGGAGTAAGGTCTCCACGACCTCAGTCGAGAGACCTGAATCTATGAGCTGGGCCCCCTCAGAGGCCGAGCCCACAGTATCCATGACTCCAGATGAGGGTAACTCCCGGGAGCAGAGATATCGGGAAATGCGTACAGGTGTAGCCTCGACCACACCTAATACATCGCATCCAGTCCAAGCGGAGCTGGATGCGTCAGGGATAACCACAAAGGCAAAGTTTTAACCGAAGTTCTCCCAAAGAAGCTCCACCACCTCGGGGTGAAGTCTCCATTCCTCAGCCCCTGCCTCAACAGGATATCTGCTCTGATATACGAGACCATCAGTGTGTTGTCCGGAAGGACAGGCACATGGTGACCTCTCGGTTCTGACAGGAAGTATTGAGATTCTCGGAATACCGCCATCACTTCTAGCCAATTATGTGCCAAAAGGAGATGGTCCTGCCAAAGGCCCTTCGCCGAATGACCACTCATGATCACCCCCCACTTGTGAGGGAAGCATCCGTCGATAGCATAAGCGTCAACAAGAAGCCCCCAACACTGGGCCTGGGCGAGAAACCAAGGTTCTTTCACATGACCGAGGCACGTAGGCATAGCCGCGTGACCTTGATCATGCGAAAACTAATTTCCCCTCGGAGAAAACCCCTTGGTCCTGAGCCACCACTGCAGGGGTCTCATGTACAGAAGGCCAAAAGTAATAACGTTGGACGCAGCTGCCACAAGACCCAACAGTCTGAAACTGTTCCACAGTGAGTGACTGGCCTAGTTTTACCCCATTTACGGCGAATCATTTATAACACCTGGAAAAGTGGTCCTCTGAGCTGGGAGGAGCACACTCTTCTTGGCGTTGAGTCGCAACCCCAACATCTTAAATGAGACAGAACGACATCTCGATGCCGAACTGCTATCTGCTCAAATTGAGCTAGGATCAACCAATCGTCGATAGTATAATACGCAAATGCGCTGGAGTCTCAGAGGAGCCAGAGCTGCATCCACGCATATTGTAAAGGTGTGGGGTGATAAACCTAGGCCGCACGGAAGAACCCGATATTGGTATGCTTCGCCCCCGAAAGCAAACCTCAGGAACCTCCTGTGATGAGGATGGATAGATAAGCGTCCTTCACGTCTATTGTGACAGACCAGTCCTCGGGCTGAATCTGTGACACAATCATATTAGCGTAAGCATACTATGAACATGAGATTCTGAAACCTGCCGTTTAATTGACGCAGGTCTAGAATAGGACGCAACCCCTCATCCTCATTCGGAACAATGAAGAAGCGGCTGTAAAACCCTGACTGTCTGCTGGGAGGAGGAACCCCTTCTATAGCTCCTTTTTGCAAAAGTGTCAGCACTTCCTGCTCCATAACCAGAGCCTGCTCGAGGTCCACCAATGTGGGGAGGACCCCTAGAAATCTGGGCGGACGAGAACCGAACTGAATTCTGAACCCTTTTCTATAGTGTGCAGGACCCACTGAGAAATATGTGGCAGTAGTTTCCACGCTGCCAGAAATTCTGCTAAGGGCACCAGTCTCTCGAGACTGGCCTCTGGATTTGGTTGAACAGTCACTTCAGTGCCCTGAAGCGGCGAACCGGCAGGGAACAACCGAACTGACCGTTCTACGACCCTCCTCGGAGGATCGTTTGGGGACGCTGACACCTCGGTGCCCTGAACGGAGGACCGGCAGGGAACAACCGAACTGGCAGCGCTGCGACCCTCCTCAAAGAGTCGCACCCCAGAGGTCGCCGAGGAGAAGCGATTTATTAAAACCGTCCCTGCCCCGGAGGAACCTTCAGAAGCCTGATAGCCTCAGCGTCAGGACTTCTTGTCTAAGTTTTATTAAAGATAACGACAGTCCTTAGATCTTGCCTACCTCTAACTATCTTAGCTCCAACGACCCTCCTCGGAGGATCGTTGGAAAGAGCAGGCACCTCGGTGCCCTGAAGCGGCGAACCGGCAGGGAAACCGAACTGACTGCTCTACGACCCTCCTCGGAGGATCGTTTGGGGACGCTGACACCTCTGTGCCCTGAACGGAGGACCGGCAGGGAACAACCGAACTGGCAGCGCTGCGACCCTCCTCAGAGAGTCGCACCCCAGAGGGCGCCGAGGAGAAACGATTTCTCAAAACCGTTCCTGCCCCGGAGGAACTCTCAGAAGCCTGATAGCCTAAGCGTCAGGACTTCTCTTCTAAGTTTCATTAGAGATAACGACAGTCCTCAGATCTTGCCTACCTCTAACTATCTTAGCTCCAACGACCCTCCTCGGAGGATCGTTGGAAAGAGCAGGCACCTCGGTGCCCCGAAACGGCGAACCGGCCGGGAAACCGAACTGACTGCTCTACGACCCTCCTCGGAGGATCGTTTGGGGACGCTGACACCTCGGTGTCCTGAAACGGTGAACCGGCAGGAGAACCGAACTGGCAGCGTTGCGACCCTCCTCAGAGAGTCGCACCCCAGAGGGCGCCGAGGAGAAACGATTTCTCAAAACCGTCCCTACCCCGGAGGGGACCACCCTCAGAAGCCTGCAGCCTCGGCGTCAGGGCTTCTTCTTCCAAGCTAAATTAGAGATAAAACAGTTCTCAGATCTTGCATATCTCTAACTGGCTAGACAGCGACCGCCACCCAGGTCCCTCTCGATTGTGGATGAGCCCGAATGGCGACGCTCTAATTTGCAGCACTTTAAGCTGCGAGGAGCTTTAGTAGGCTGAGACTGCTCCCGCCCAGCAGTCTCAGGAACATTAGATCGGTGAGGAAGACACCTCTGGAACGCCGCTGGATAGAATATATCTTCATTTTGTTGAAAGCGAAGCGTTCAGAGAACAGACATATATATATTATAATTAGTTTATTTTTTCCTTTATTTTTCTTTACATCAGAAAAACTTATATATATATATACACATCACTCCGTGGCCACCAGCAGGAAAACAACCGAACTGGCAGCGCTGCGACCCTCCTCAGAGAGTCGCCCCTCACATACATCCATGTCCTTATAGTTTACCCACCAATGCTGCCTAATAATATTTATCTATTATTTATGATGGCTGGTGGATAACGTCGGGGAAATGATGACGCCGACTCGGGAGAGAGATAGCTAGTAAGCGTCTCTTTAACCCGAGGCACTGTCATACTATGACATTTAATACTCAAAACATTACTTTAGTAGAAGTTTTGGGGATAAACACATAAAATAGAAACCGGTTTATTCCACGATCTCAACTCCTCAGTGTAGAGATAGGAAAAAACGGCAATCCCCGACGAGGAGGCTGAGATATAGAGATTTAATTATATTCTCACTCTCATAATGTTCAGTTGGCCAGAAAACATTTAACTTGGCAATCAGCACAAAATAAAACCTTTTATAAGCTCCTCTTTATACAACAGAGTTATGAGCTGACTTATTTATTTATTCATTGAAAACTCACACACATCTGCTTTATTCATATATATATATATATATATATATATATAGGCTATACTGTTTTTAAACACTAACGATCACCAATTCCTCGGAACTGGAGATCGCAGCACGAGAGTCTCATCGCGGGGAAAAGAAAACGCAGCGCGTGCTTCTCCCCGAGATAAGCCACTGGATTTAACACGAGAAGGCAGAGATAGGGCGCGCCCGTCTCAAACCTCGCTGTTAGATCCATTTGCGCTCCCCAAGATGCGCGTCGCCGCTGTGCCTCGGCAGCAGCGGGACTCGCGCCTCGGGAAGCGCGCACCGAATCGTCCTCCTCGAAGAACGCCCGGCGGGAGCGAGGTGATTAACAGACAACCTCTCGCAACTCAGTCAGCCCCCTCGAGAACTGACTGGGTATGCTCTACTCCCAAACAAGCAACGCAAAGCTGATGCGCGTCCCCAACCGAGATAACACGAGGGTAGGGAACAACACAACGTTTTGAATTCTTGTTTCTTCATAATATATATCTAGATACTGAGACAGACAACAATAAATAGACATGGACAGACAGAGAGCGCTTGCTGAAGGCAACAAAGCTAGTGTTCTCTGATCGCGGGAGTGCTTTATAGCTTCCTGGTCGGTGACGTCACCCGCCCATGACGTCTCCCGTTTCCATTGGACTGATTTTAGATGTGCTTCACGACGCAATCACGCAAGGCGTTCCCACCGCGTCTCAACGCAGCTCGAGTTCCCTTGAAAGGGAACTATATCTTACCAGTTATTTTGAAGCCCTTAATATAACATGTTTAGCACAAATTGTACTATGTAATTTCACTGCACAGCTCACACTGCGTCATCCGCTGTTTTCAGATGTGCTCGTATCAAACTACTGTATCGATAAACGGTATTGCCTCATTCCATATCGTTACAAAAAATATATATTGATATATTGTACAAACTCGATATACCGCCCAGCCCTAGTTTGAGCCTTCTTTAGAGGCATTTATATAGCGCTTTCATATGTACTACTGTACACCCAAGCGCTTTACAATGATGTCTGATCTCTCCTCAACCACCAGCAGTGTGCAGCTCCACTTGGATGTGTGATTGCTAATCACTATTACCTAAAACTGTGTCTATAAATGCACATCGTCTGTCGTGAGCCCTCTAGTGGTCGGGAGCATATCCGTTGCATTGTGGCTTATTCCCGTGTGTGTGTGTGTTCACTACTCTCTTCATGTCACTTTCACTTGCATTTCCATATATTTGAGATATTTGTCTTACCTTATATGATGAAACCACTTCACTGATGGATCTGAATTTATGATTGTCGTGTTGTTGTGAAGTAATACACACTAAACACACAGGCTGTTTGTCCTCCAGACAGAAGAGTTTGAGTTTCTCACTGTGTAAACTGCAGATCTCCTCAGATCCTGATGAACGCGTCTTATTTCTCTCCGTCAGGATTGACTCGCACAAGTTTTTTAACGCCAGATTAAAAGGAGGATTGTTTTTTGAGGATCTTCTCCTGCAGACAGGACACTCCTGAGTTTTCTTGGTTCTCCAGAACTGTTGAAGACACTCTTTACACACACTGTGACTACATGATAAAAGAACAGGAGACTTGAAGATATCACAGCACACGGGACAAGAAAGCTCTTCTGCAGAAACATTTAGTGAAGCCATTTTCACCGTTTGAGCTCCAGCAACATAAACTTTACTTTCACTTTCTGAACGACGGTTTTAAAAATGAATCACATTGAGAATCACAACGATCTGCTGTCTGTTCAGAAACAAATGTCTCACAAATCCTTCTTGAAAGTGTTTGTCTTCATTCTCCACTGATCGCTGCTTCTTTATTGCTTTTGTCGAGAGAGAAGTGAGTCAGCGTGACAGAAAGAGGAATAATAAGTCAGTCTCTTCCTGGTTAGTGTTGTGAGAGTGTTGCGGAGTTTATGATCACATTTGGTTCAAAGAACAACTTCAGGATTTCTTCAGGTTAAATTTTAACTTCCATTTTCCAAAACTTACATTAAAACTTTCTCAGGTATAATGCTATAAATTAAAACCTTGTGTAGAGGCCAAAGTACAATTCATAGCAATGTGAATAAGAATGAATGTTAAACAGGTAAATAATTTATTTTAGTAGTTCATGTAATGGTTACAAAATGTTAAATAATACTTAAAAGGTTAAAAGCATTCTAGAATTCATGTGCTTATAGGATTTGGTAAAATAGTATACTGCCTCTTTAAGAGTATGCATACTCCGGCTACATTATGTTGATTCTCAGAACGCAATTCTGATCTTGAGAGCTGTGGTAGCAAATGGTTTTCTTACCTGATAACTGCTAACTTCTAGCTACTTCTTTTTATTTTCATTAACAATTAGAATAAGTGTATTATTCAGCTCACATTCTCTTTTGTAAATCAGAAACCAAGGAATAAAAACCAGAGATTTTCATCTTTTATTTCAACAACGTTTCTGAAGTGGATTTATTGAACTGTATTGCTGGGCTGGCAATGAACACTGCAAATGGGACTAGCTGCTTGGAATAATGTTAGATAGTTATTATTGTAAGCCATTGCACATATCAAGATTACAAACCTCTACATTAGTAAGAAAACCCGCTTGACATTGGACAACGAGCTGAGAGGTTTGCGGCAAGTGGAACATGAATGAAAGTTT
The DNA here is from genome assembly GCA_033366665.1 of Phoxinus dragarum. Classification (NCBI taxonomy): domain Eukaryota; kingdom Metazoa; phylum Chordata; class Actinopteri; order Cypriniformes; family Leuciscidae; genus Phoxinus; species Phoxinus dragarum. The sequence goes on from JARPMJ010008338.1 coordinate 26,978, forward strand.
CGGCGAGGGACTGACTGATCATGCGCTGTGCTCGTGGCTGGTGAGTGATAAGTGGATTGCTAACGGCCTTAACGAGTTTGTCATTGCTGCTGCGTGACTGAAAAAAAAAAAAAAAGAATGAATATCAAAGCAATCATGACGGTAAGCCCAATTGAGGAAAAGCGAGTGGTTAAACCAACACTTAAAGCATTGGAATATAGTTTGAAAACTAAAATAAGCTCCAGAAGAGCTATTTTAGGACAACTTACTGCGAAAAAAAACCGAATTGCATGCTTTAATGGATGATGATGCAAATGTGGAAATCATAACAAAGGAATTGTTGGCAAAGTATGAAACACAGATAAAGGAATTCAGTAAAATAAATGCTGACGTTAAAGACTTATTCTGCCAGATTGAATGCGTAGAGAATTTGAACACAGATCAAAGGGATTGGTTTGAGCCAAGAAATAATGAGCACAGAGAATTTTTGCAAGAAGTGAATGCATGGCTACAGAATGCAATACTACGCCGAGAAGAGGCTAACAAGGTTAATGAGCAGATACATCCTGAAGATAGTGTGTCAGCCACCAGTAAGTCTAGAAAATCGAGGGTCTGTTTCAGCTACTTCTGCAACTTCGTCAGCGCGTGCTGAGCGCTTAAAGGTTGAATTAGAGAGAGCTGCTCTGTTAGTCAAGTCAGATACATTGAGAAAAAGACAGACTTTAGATGAACAGGAACTACAGCTCAAGGTTGAAAAAGAACAGTTGGAGCTGCAAGCAGGGCTCGCTGCAACTGATGCACGATTAGCCGTGATAAGAAAATATGAAGGTTCAGATGTGTCAAGTAGAACCAAAGGCAGTAGGGTGGAAATAGCCACGTCTGCGCCAAGGAAACGTGATGTCAGCCACAGTAAGAGAAGTGTATCTAGCAGTGGAACTTGGCATAGCCACACTAGTGGAAGAGGCGCAGGTGCGATACGAGCTCCTGTCACTTCAGATAATCACACAGATAATCTGGTTACCGTCATGCAACGACAAAACGACATCACTGAAAGCTTAATAAAGCAGCAAAGGCTATCTACATTGCCATCACCGAACATTCCAGTTTTCAAGGGAGATCCATTAGAATATCGTCTCTTCATGAGAGCCTTTGAGCACCGCATAGAAAGCAAGACTGAAAACAGCAAAGATCGGCTTTACTATCTAGAACAGCACACAAATGGGCAACCTAATGACTTAGTGCGCAGCTGTTTTCATATGGATCCAGATCAAGGCTACCCTGAAGCCAAGAGACTGCTAAAGGAACGCTTTGGTGATAAATATAAGATATCCATGGCATACCTTGATAAGGCTTTAAACTGGCCTGCCATTAAAGCATATGATACCAAGAGCACTTGAAGCATACGCCCTCTTTATGACAAACTGCAATAATGCAATGTCGGATCTCGAGTACTTAGAAGAGATGGAAAATGCTGCTAACATGCGCACGATCATCTCAAAGCTTCCATACAGGCTGAGAGAGAGATTCAGGAGTGTTGCCATAGACATTCAGAAGAAGCAAGATCGGCGGACAAAGTTCAAAGACGTAGTGTCATTTGTCAACACACAGGCTGAAATGGCTTCACACCCTGTGTTTGGTGAAATCTTAGGACAAACAAAGCCCCAGACTGAAAGGTCAAGTGGAAAGAAAAACATTACAACATTAGCCACTGAATTAAAAGAACAGAAAGCTGAGAAATATGCAGCTGGTGCCGGAAACAAGAAAGCTCAGGAGAAGGGAACAAACATGGACAAAGCCTTCATGAAACCTTGTATCTTCTGTCAGGGAGATCATACCATGGAACAGTGCAAGAAGCTCCAAAGAAAGCTGCACAAAGAAAAGCTTGAATTCCTTAAGAGCAAAGGACTTTGTTTCAGTTGTCTTATAGGAGGACACATGAGTAATGCCTGTGAAGAAAAGAAGAGCTGTCAGATATGTTCAGCGACACACCCTACGCTCTTACACATAAAGCAGAAATTTAAAGACTTACCAAAGGAAGAAGCTTCACATGAGGAGCAAAAAGAGGAGTCTCCAAAGGAAGAGCAAACCGTTGTCAGTGGATTTGTGGATGCAGGGGAAGCATGCTCTCAGACTGGGGTCGGGGGTACAGGTAGTGTCTTCGTCATTGTTCCGGTGAGAGTAAAGGCGAAGAAAGGCAACAAAGTGCTGACTTGTTATGCATTCATGGATCCAGGGAGTAACGCCTCCTTCTGTACTAACAAGCTGGCTAACGACCTTCACTTGCAAGGAAAAAATGTGAACATCCTACTCACTACTATGGAGACCAAAAGACAGTCTCATGCAAAGCTGTATCAGACCTAGAAGTGAGTAGCCTAGAAGGTGATGACTTTATCGAGCTTACAGGTGTTTTCGCACAAAAGGTTATTCCCGCAAGTAAAGAGAACATTCCAACCCAAAAAGACGTGGATAGGTGGCCACATTTACGAGGTGTACGAATTACATCGATCAATGCTGATATCGGTCTTCTGATTGGGACTGATGTGGCAAAGGCTTTGGAGCCAGAAGAAGTAATCCGCAGTGTCAACGATGGGCCGTATGCAGTACGCACAGCGTTGGGATGGACAGTAAACGGACCGCTGCGTGATAACATCAGAAGCTGGACAAAGAACGGATACCCGCAGATCCAGATGAATCGGATCTCAGTGGCTCGACTTGAAGATTTGTGGACTCAGCAATTCAAGTATGATTTTCCTGAGAATGCTCTAGGAGAGCAGTTGGAGATGTCTAAAGAAGACCAACTGTTTATGGACAGAGTCTCTAAATCGGCAAAGCTGGTCAACAGCCACTACTCTATTGGTCTGCCGTTGAAGAACAAAGATGTGAAAATGCCCAACAACAGAGCAATGATAGAGCAACGAGCGCTCAACATGAAAAAGAAGCTTCAGAGAAAGCAGACGTTCAAAGAGGACTATGTCAGCTTCATGAATGATGTGATAAAGAAGGGCTATGCTGTAAAGGTCCCAGATGAAGAACTAAAACGGAGTGATGGAAGGGTGTGGTTTATTCTGCATCACGGTGTTTACCACCCTAAAAAGCATAAAATGTGAGTGGTATTCGACTGTGGTGCTTCATATCAAGGAACCACACTCAATGAACAATTACTGCAAGGGCCTGACATGACAAGCAGTCTGGTTGGTGTCTTGACTAGATTTCGTCAAGAGCGAGTCGCAGTCATGGCAGATGTGGAATCGATGTTCCACCAGGTCAAAGTCCCACCAGAAGATGCTGACCTTCTCAGGTTTTTGTGGTGGCCGGACGGCGACACCTCAAAAGAGCTGCAAGAGTACAGAATGGAGGTACACTTGTTTGGAGCCACTTCCTCACCAAGTTGCGCAAGTTATGCGTTGAGAAGGTGTGCCGAGGACAACAAGAACATGTTTGATGCAGCAGTAGTGGATACAGTCTTAAATAATTTTTATGTAGACGATTGTTTAAGATCAGTTGCCACTGAACAAGAAGCAGTCAGACTATTCCAAGACTTGAAGGCCATCTGTCAAACAGGAGGTTTTAGACTGACAAAATGGACAACGAACAATCGAAATGTGTTGTTAAACATTCCACTGGAGGACCGGGCAACAGAAGTCAAAGATCTCGATCTTGACCAGGATTCACTCGCCATCAAGAGAGCTTTGGGAGTACAGTGGTGTATCCGGTCAGATCAGTTCAAGTTCCATGTGCACATAGAGCAGAAGCCTCTCACCAGGAGAGGTATCTTGTCTACGATGAGTTCAGTATACGACCCACTGGGAATGTTGTCGCCAGTCATACTGCCTGCTAGAAACATCTTGCAAGAATTGTGTAGACTAAGAACAGGCTGGGATGACACTGTGCCAGAACATTTCGCACAACAATTGACAGAGTGGACTGAAGAACTTCAACAGCTCACTGACTTTGGAGTGGATCGGTGCTTTAAGCCACCTGAGTTTGGGAAAGCAGTGCAAGCTCGGCTGCATCATTTTTGTGACGCGTGCGAAACAGGCTACGGTACTGTTACTTACTTAGTCCAGAAAAACAGTAGAAACCAAATACTCTGCTCATTTGTCATGGGAAAGGCAAGGGTTGCCCCCCTTAAACCACCAACTATCCCACGAATGGAGCTGACGGCGGCTGCCTTAGCTGTGAAGGTTGATGTTATGCTGAAGAAAGAACTACAGTTGCCACTGTCAGATTCCAGGTTTTGGACGGACAGTACTGCTGTACTCAAGTACTTAGCAAATGAGAACATCAGATTTAAGACATTTGTGGCGAACAGGATTGCCATAATCTTGCAAGCATCAAAAGTGCAACAATGGAGCTACGTCAACACTCAGTTGAATCCTGCTGATTGCGCCTCCAGGGGACAAAAGGTGAGTGTCTTCATGAAGAACGAAGTTTGGATTGCAGGGCCTGTCTTCCTCAGTAAACCTGAAAGGGAATGGCCAGATAAGCATGATCACCACGAAGAGCTCATGGCTGAAGATCCTGAGGTCAAGAAGGGCGTACTTGTCAATGCTACAACGGCAAAAGAAAGCACTGATGCAATGCAACAACTAATTCGATACTACTCTTCATGGATACATCTCAAGAAGGCTGTGGCGTGGCTCACGCGACTCAAGAGAACCCTGGTAAACCTGTCAAGGAAGAGAAAGGAGATGAATGGATTGTACAGTGATCAGCAACGGGTGAACAGGGAGATGTTGAGCTACAAAAGGAGTCTCAAACAGACTTACCTGACTGTGGACAATCTGCGACAAGCTGAGACGGATATCATCAGTCATTGTCAGCAAAGTATGTTCCAAGAAGAGATATCTGCTCTTCGGAGAAAGGACTCAATCAAGAAGAGTAGTCGAATATTCAGACTGAATCCACGACTTGAAGAGGGAATCCTTCGTGTTGGAGGGAGGCTCAGTCGAGCATCCATGCCAGCCGAAGCCAAGCACCCGATGATCCTGCCTAAAACCATCGTGTGGCTGATCTGATTCTCCAGGATTCACATGAGCGGCTGGGACACAGTGGACGTAATCATGTCTTGTCTCATGTATGTCAAAGGTACTGGATTATTGGTGCTCACTCGTCAATCAGAAGAATACTGTCACGGTGTATTATCTGTCGAAGACAACATGGTGCATCAGGCACACAAATGATGGCGGACTTACCAAGAAACAGAGTTGTACCAGACAAACCACCCTTCACCAGAACGGGAGTGGATCTATTTGGGCCATTCAACATTAAACGTGGAAGATCATCTGTAAAAAGATATGGGGTGATATTTACCTGCCTTGCATGTCGTGCGGTCCACATAAAAAATGACAACATCATTGGAAACAGACTCCTTTATTCAAGCTCTGCGTCGCTTCATTGCAAGAAGAGGTCAGGTGAAGGAGATGAGATCTGATAATGGGACCAACTTTGTTGGAGCTAATCATGAGCTCAGAAAGGCAATAAAGGAGTGGAATACTTCACAAATCGAGAATAGCTTGCTCCAACGTGACATCAGATGGTTATTCAATCCACCATCCGGATCCCACCATGGAGGGGTGTGGGAGAGAATCATCCGCTCCATCAGGAAAATCATGGGTGCTACGCTGAGAGAACAAAACTTGGATGAGGAAGGTCTTCAGACGTTCTTCTGTGAATGTGAAGCCATTCTGAATAGTAGGCCTATTACTATGCCATCCAATGATATTAATGATCTGGAAGCTCTTACCCCACAGCACTTACTCCTGCTCAAGACTAACCCCAACTTACCACCAGGACTCTTCCATAAGGATGATACTTATGCGCGTAAAAGATGGAGGCAAGTCCAGTATATGAGCGATCTATTCTGGAAGCGCTGGACCAAGGAATATCTGCCTCACCTCCAAAAAAGACAGAAATGGAACCATCCATCACGGAACTTCATACCGGGCGATGTAGTCTTGATTGTCGACGAATCAGCCCCCAGGGGATCGTGGCTGATGGGAAGAATCGTTAAGACTATGGAGGACGAGCATGGAATGGTCCGCAAGGTTCGAGTCAAGACAAAGACGAACGAACTTGAGAGGCCGATAACTAAACTCTGCTTACTTCAGGACGCAGTATGAGAAGGACTGTTACTGAGCTTTACTCAAAAGAAAGACATTTAAAGTTATAATTGCTTCTAGGATAGAAGGCAATTAGGGGTCGGGTATGTAGAGGCCAAAGTACAATTCATAGCAATGTGAATAAGAATGAATGTTAAACAGGTAAATAATTTATTTTAGTAGTTCATGTAATGGTTACAAAATGTTAAATAATACTTAAAAGGTTAAAAGCATTCTAGAATTCATGTGCTTATAGGATTTGGTAAAATAGTATACTGCCTCTTTAAGAGTATGCATACTCCGGCTACATTATGTTGATTCTCAGAACGCGATTCTGATCTTGAGAGCTGTGGAAGCAAATGGTTTTCTTACCTGATAACTGCTAACTTCTAGCTACTTCTTTTTATTTTCATTAACAATTAGAATAAGTGTGATGTGGAGAGAAGAATGACCCAATAGCGAGATGCGGAATAACAGTCTTTTAATAACTTAAAGTAGCTGTCCAGAGGATGAGAACAAATATCTTCGGCGAAAAGGAATAACGAAAAGGTCTTCCCGAGGAATATAGACAGAACGAAACCTTATCCTCCGATGAGACAGCAGTGCGATCAGGGAGACCGAAAACACCGAGGCGATGCCAGGCAATCAGGTAACTCACAGGAGGTCAGATCTCAGCAGGCGGAGACGAGCAGGTATTCTGTAACTAGCACAGCTTAGTCGCACATGTAGAGAGGTAGAACAATCTCCCAAGGAAACACAGGACAAGACAAGACAGGAACGAGAGGTTAGAATACTGACGACTCATACGTATTACTCATGAAATAATCTGGCAACGAGACAGGAAGAAACAGGGCTAAAAGAAGCAGGCATAATTAGAGAAAGAGAGAACAGGTGTGGAAAGAATGACATAGGCTGCGTTCGAAACGGCATACTCAATGAGTAGGTACTTAATTTCAATAAGTACTTACTTAACGAGCGCTAAAAGAGTAGGTACTTTATAGCCAAATCTCGTTAAGTATGAATGCGAACCGGACATCTGCCATGTTGACGTTATCATGTGACCTACGCCGCGTTATCACAAGTGCAACAACTTAAAAGATTTGAACGACACGTTTAATTCATCCATCTGTAAATATCTTGATATTGATTAAACTTGCTAATTTTATGGTATTTTTAAATAAACTGCTGCCATTTATTTTGTGAATACATTTAGGGTTGATTTAAGTTCTTATATTTAACCCTACTTATGTGACCCACCGTTTTATCCTTAACGATATTATTTATTTTTATAACGAAATCCCCAAATTGTCATCTTTTGAATATGTTGTTCATTTCTATTTCTATCTAATATGTTGTTTAATTTTATTTCCAAACATTTTCATCCACAAGCAAAAGTGGCTTACTGCTGTTTCCTCTTTTTCTGTCGTTTCATCCCTCAGGCCTATAAATATCAAAAAATGCATTTTTTTAAATGTATTATAATTACTTATTAAGAAAATATATATTAAGATATTCAACCTTTTTCCTGTGTATACAATCTCATATTATGAATGCAAACATAATATATATATGATATATATATATACACCTCATGACTACATTTTCATTCAAACAATTAATTAAAGCATTAATTAATTAAATAATTATATTTGATTTACTGACAACAATGATAAATATTAATAAATGAGTAAATGAATGAATGAAAGTCACCACACAATAAACAAATGCATATACAAGTCAACAGATGAAACAAAGCTTTATTCAAACTACAATCATGTAGACTACAGGCGCTGAACCACATCTACTGCCATCTCAACACAGCGGTTCCCATTCTGCGGCTTTATTCTGATGAACCAGCGGACCGCCAGAGGTGAGCCGTGCCGGAGGTTGTTGCGTGATGTGTTGTGCTTCACGATCTGAGGCAATAAGGGCCGGTGGAGTGATGGAGGGTCTCGTCCATGGCACCATCTCCAGGATTCAGCTCTGTGCTCCTCATCCTCAGTGCTCACACCAGTCTGCTGACATTTCAGATCCTACAAAAATGCACAAACATCACACAAAAGCAGTAGTTTTAACAGCACAATGTCATTTGATTTCAGCATTATTTAGAAGACAAGAAAGCTTTTTTTCACAAATGCCGCCATCATCTTTCCTTGCAGGTCCTGCTCCACCACAACGGCTGAGCAGCAAATGCACAGAAATAGAGTATCAGAAAAGTGCTTTAATAGTTCTGTTTGAAATTACAATAATTAAAATAAACTGCAACTTAATATTTAAATAGTTGTTGTCATTAATTTCTGTAGTATCAAAGCCTTTGATGCAGCATCAGCTTCATGAGCCTCTCTCCACTGGATACACACACAT
>JARPMJ010008339.1:0-35420 GCA_033366665.1 Phoxinus dragarum
TAGGTTTCTGACTCTGCACTGAAATTAACTTTGTATCTAAAAACTGTGATTCAAAGAACACAAACACAGCAGTTGAAGCCTCACAAAGAAAAGAGAACTGTGTTTCAAAGTCCCGGATGTCACCTCTCAAGTTTGCAATCGCTATCGGCTCAGGAAAGACATCAATGATCTTGTTTCCAGAAGGAAGATACCAGGCCATCTCCACCAATCCATTTGATATTTTCTTGTTGATGTTTCCACAATCCATGTTGAAGTGCACAAAGGTATCGGTGTATTGCTGTGAATTGCTGAGCAGTTTATTCAGAATTTCTGATTTGGAAATGTTGCACCTGCCAAGTCTCACAAAAGACACTAACGGTAGGTCTGAGAGAACAATCCTTTCTTCCATAAATCCACTTGTATCTGACAGGGAGTGTGGTCTGTATTTTTTCACAAGATCTCTCATTGCCCAAAGCATAAGCGTGATCTGATTGTCATCACTGTTTGGAAGCAGCAAAGGAACCGCAAACTGACACATGGACATTTTTATGATCATTTCCTGCTGAAGAAAACTGTCAGAACAAAGAAACACAGCAGTCAAAACGTCTAAAGGGTTTACTGACTGAGGACAGTCTGATTCAGCACTATCCTGATCATCATCCCACTCTGAATCTTCTGCCCCGTCAGAAGAGGAACTCTTAAGACTCCTCGCTGTCCTTTGTAGCAACATCAGTCTCTTCAAGAACAGCCATGGCAGATCTGGAAGGGACTGGACAGGCACATCGGTCACACTGTTCTTGTTGATCTGCAGCACTGTGTGTAGAGTGAGTTTCTTGTCATAAAACTCTACCAAACCCAAATTTTCCAGGAGTCTCTTCATGATATTTCCTGTAAATTAGAAGAAAATTAGTTACATTTGAAAATATCAAATGAATATTATTTTTTTTTAGAAGAAAGAAACGCATACAGGTTTGGAACAACTTGAGGGTGAGTAAATGATGGCAGAATTTTCAGCCCTTGGTTGGACATACAGACAAATCAACAAATCATCCTAACCGAGAGCAGGCAGCACATAATAAGAGTATATAGCCTATGGAAATATGTGACCGATCACGGAAAGTAGGGACACAATTCGGCAGCACAACTTTCGAGCAAAATGAGAAAGAAGCGTTTTTTTTTTCCAAAATTGGTGATTTTCACTTTTTTGCAGAATCTGTTAGTTGAGATCACGAAGAAGCTTCTCCATGTTTTAGATAGCAGTATTGGTATATTTAAAAAGCGTACATTTTGAGGTTGGAATCGGCTTGTTTTACACAGATTCTAGCTTGCAGTAGGGGCGTGTCATTGTCTGTGTGTATTTCCATACTGGATAAGCCAGCTTTTGTTTCTTTTGTTATTGCTCCAAGGGAACAGCGTGGTAGGGCTGGCGATATATCGATATAAAAAATATATTGACATATTTTTAAATGGGATATGGAATTAGACCATATCGCATATATCGATATAGTTCAAATTTGCGCTGTGATCCTTGCTACAAGCAGTCTGCGTCTCAACAGCCCAGTGTACAACGCGACACATACTCACATTAAATGTTTACGCAGAGGAATAGGACACAGTTCTCAAAATGTCATGATTCTGCCATCTAGTCCTTGTCTTTCTTTAAGTCTTAAGGCAGGATCATGACAGAACCATGTTTTGTGTGCAAGCACATGGCCTTGTGTTTGGGCTGTGTGCTTGTGTTGTCTTGTCACCCAACCCCGCCCCCTTGTTCTCCTCGTTAGTCATTATTGTTTCATCTGTATCACCTGTCGTCATTTTTAGTTTCTCCCTATTTAATCCCCTTGTGTTTGCTGTCCTGTGCCGGTTCATTGTGATTCTCATTGTGTGTATCCTGTGAGACATAACCTGTGTGTAGACCTTCCTGTGAGTACCTTGTGAAGAACTCTGTCCTTGTAAAGTCCTGATCTTGTTGCCGTTATTAGTCTAGTTATCTGTCAAGTCTTAGTGTAGTTTGTCTTTGTTTTTGCCCACCAGTCTTGTTTTGCCCCATCGTGGGTTTTGTTTTTCCCTGTTTTGTCTGAATAAAACTGTGTTAAGAGCATACTGTCTGCGATTGGGTTCATCTCCCCACAAACCATAACACAAAAGTTAATTATTTGCATGTGCTTTAAAGCCTTGCCGGTTAAACATGTAATTCGCTGCTGATGCGCTGTTCTAACATGCGCTTATCTGAGCGCAAACACCCGACGCGCACATGCACTAAAAGCCTGTCTAACAGCGCCTGGATACTGGACTAAGTTATCTTTTCGAGTCTTTTTGAGCTAATACTGTCAAATACACTCAAGGTTTACATAAATAAAGTTGGTTATGTCTAAACTGAAAGCAAACCGAGAAAATTGAGAGAAATCTGCTTGTCATATGCGTACATATTAGACACGTCGCATGCAGGTCTTAAAGAGACAGTAGCCCAAATAGTAAACATGATGCCGTTTGTCCTTAAAAGGATTGTTCACCCAAAATAAACATTTTGTCATTCTTTACTCACTCTAATGTTGTTCCAAACCTGTATTCATTTATTTATTGTGCTGAACACAAAAGAAGATATTTTGAAGAATGTGGGTAACCAGACAGTTGCAGGTCCCCATTGACTACCATAGGAAATAAATATACTATAGAAGTCACTGGGGTACATCAAGTGTTTGGTTACCCACATTCTTCCAAATAACTTCAACAGAAGAAAGAAACTTGTTCAGGTTTAAAACAACTTGAGAGAGTAAATGATGACAATTAAAAATTGGGGGAGAACTATCCATTTAATATTAATAAAACAACAAAACACAGAGGACATCACACACTGCTCTTGACTGAGAACTTTAAAAGTAACTTTGATAAGAATCAATGTATAATAATTTATACAGCAAAGTCCATATTTGGCTTTCTCACTTTGACGGAACCTTTGCTCTCACTTTGCGGAAAATATCGGGATATATATCATATATCGATATTCAGCCTAAATATATCAGGATATGACTTTTGGTCCATATCGCCCAGCACTACAGCGTGGCTACTTATTATGCAGCGCTCTGGCCGGCTCTATCTGATATCAAAAGAGTTGCCCATACAGTTTTATCGGTAGATGCTAGAGACATTTATTTATATATTACCTGTTTGCAAACTTTTTTTTTTCTTTGATGGCACATTTTCCTGACCTTTTTGCTCCCCCCTGTGCTTTACAGCTTTACAGGGGGGAGCTTTACAGGGGGTATGGCTTATCTAAATGCGATGTAAATGAGCCCTATTGTCACTACCAGCAGCAGAGAGAGGAGAGAACTGCAATCTTCAGAGGCAGATTTCTCCACTTTGAACTTTTTTGAGTGCCTACCTTCAAATGGCCACAACTTCTCCAAATATTATCAGATTTCCATGTGTTACACATCGTTGGAAAGCTTGGAGACTACACTTTCAGAATCTGTGAATAACTCAAAATGCCCCAGAACCGACTTGTGTCCCTACTTTCCGTGATCGGTCACATATGGGATAGCCTGCATGGTCAAAATAAATCATTGAATTATTGAAGTAAACAGCTAGTATTAAAATGAGAAAACATAGGCAAATCAAAAGAAATAGGTCAATTGAATATAGAATAAAGATACAAATTAAATAAACAGTGCTTTATGGTGCGTTCACACCGGACACGAATAGCGTAGATTAAAAAAATCCTGCGGCGCGAATGAGGCGTAGAGTGCGCCGCGGTAGACGCGAATGATTTTAAAGTGCTTTTTGTGCATTCACGCGTTTGACGCGAATTCGCGGTCTGCCGCCCGAGTTGAAAAATCTGAACTTCTGCGTCAATTCGCGCCGCGTTAACCAATCGGAGCCTGCTTGCTGCGGTCACATGGTGAAGTGACGTGATAAACGGGGGAACGCCCGATGTCATTTTAAATTTTAAATAACTTATGTTTGGCCTTAATAAATTATTTTGTAATGACTAAATGCCCGCGTGAAAGAAGGAATGACATTGTTCAGATGTTAACGAATGTGTATGTGACACGACACTGAACACTTGCAGTCATAGGCTACATTTCTGAATGAGATGAAGAAAAACTCACATCGTTAATTAAAGAAGTCGTTTGACCTACGTTATAACGAGTCATTAATGTATTTTAACTTATATGTTTCATATAATAGAGCCGAAGCTATAGATTGTGAATTTAAACATTTCTGGTTTACCAGCGGCAGACGTCAGGAGGACTAGCTGAGGTAAGGCTGTTCCAGGCGGGTTACATGAGCACTGAGCGCCCGGTGATCGCCTGGATCTCACAACTCCGAAACGTCAGATCACATTTTTTAAATAGGCGCTATCTTTATAACAAACCACCGATTTGAGCTTCAAACAACTACATTCTCGACTGAACAACTCTTAAAACTACATTTCGTGACACAATAACAGTAGTAGGCCTATTTTTAAATTTCCCGCTGCACTTGCCTCTCCCAGAAGAAGCGGATTTCGCCTCGGACAAGCGTCAATTTCGCTCCAAACGCTTGCTTTGGACGCGCGAATGCATTCAAAATGTTCAAGTGTCAAACTAGACGCGGCAGGCGCGAATTTGACGCGCTATTCGCGTCCGGTGTGAACGCACAGTCAGAAATATTATTTTTAAGTAATCAAATGTAAAAAACAAAAAACACTTAAGACTTCACTGTATGAACATGGATCCTTAATATTAAGGCATGTTATGGCCCCTTTAATATTTAAATGGGTTTCTTGATGTTCATATATAATGTTGGTACAGTTTTTGCACATAAATCAGTTATAAAAAATATATATTTTCTGCCCTAATTTTGATCTTCTGTCTGAAACGCGAAATAGCACGCGCGCCACTACCCAGCGAAGAAGACGAAGAAGAACACAACATCTTTGTTTGAATATGGACGTCAGACAAGAAATTAGTGCTGCAAACTGTTTGCGCGATGATTTGCTCTGAAAAAAAAAAGAAAAAACACGTATTTTCCCGGTGACCTCATCCCATATCTTGCTCTGATTGGCTGTAGCACATGACATCACATGTGGTTGAGTCGTGTGACAGCTCCGGATATCTAGCATGCTAGATATTTTTCTGGGTTCGGCGATGCGTCTGCGAGCGTCTGCAAGCGTCTTTGATGCGTTGTTGACTCTTTCATACTAACAGATTGGCGAGCGTTCATCGGCCGCTAATCCCCCGCGATTTGCATGCGATAACACCCCGACCTGTCGGCAAGCTCAATGATTTGCAAATCGGGCTTAAATCGGGCTTAAAATCCTGTAGTGTGAACTTGGCTTAACTGTAACAACAGCAGATGCAGATTAACCCAGGAGCGGCAGTTTATTACAGAAGTGGAGCACAAATGACGCGAGTATCACAAGAAAGGCAAGTTGCAGGTAAGCAAGTGGGCATGCAGAACGCATAGGCTGTGCCCCAATTCAAAGGCCGCGAAGGTCAGACTGGGATGTTCTTGTCGCCTAGCAACTGTGACAGCTGTCGTTGATGAGCGGCAGTAACGTTTGTACTGGACTAAAAATCAGTGGCGTAGGCAGAAATTTTAGGCCGTTTCTGGGCGCCGCGGACAGACGCCGAATTGCGCCGCCGGTGTGTGTGCTCTCATAGAGAATAATGTGTTCGAATTTTAAAGACGAGGCGCTGCGCTGCGCCGCGTGGCGTCAAGGACAATTCGAGGTATCGCACACCGGACGCGCACTTTCTCAGTTTATGGCCAGCAATATTTTAAAAAGGCCGCCCGCCAGAGCTCGCCGCCCAGAAAGTCTTCCTGTCGGAACCCCTAGCAACCGTAGCAACCAATTACGTTGCGGAGGGAGGCTTTCTACAACTTGCTTCAACAGTTCCATTTTTCGGAAAACAAATTAAACACACACCGGTCAACAATAAATAAGGTTTATATTTATATATTTTCTTAAATACATTTGAATAATAAAACTAAACTAAAAATGTTTTGATCAGTGCCACCCTGGCCAATTACTGGCCTGGTCTAAATATGTTCTTCATTGTCCATTTATATACATAATAAATAAAATAAAAAATTGCGTCTTGGTAAGATATGTATGAATGATTTTATTGATTGGTGCAAATCCTCCTTTTTAAATATTAATGTGGCAAAAACGAAAGAGATGTGCATCGACTTTAGAAGGAGTCCTACTGTCATTTCCCCTGCTGTGTTGGACAATCAGCCAGTTGAATTAGTGCAGCAGTACAAATATCTTGGGACTGTAGTTGACAGTAAACTGTGCTTTGAGTCCCAGGTTGATGCTGTGTGTAAAAAAGCACACCAGCGCATGCATTTTCTTCGTAAGCTTCGCAGTTTTAATGTTGACACTGTTTTTATGGAAATGTTTTATTCCTGTTTTATTGAATCTGTTCTTACTTTCTCTTTTATCTGTTGGCACGGGTCACTTTCTATTAAACAGAAAAATCGCATGCAAGGTATCGTGAAGGTATGCAGCAAAATTGTTGGCACACCCTTAAATGACCTACATGACCTGTATAAGGTCAGATCCTTGAAGAAGGCGAGAGCCATCTTGGCTGACCCTAGTCATCCCTTGTGGGATGAATTTATGCTGCTGCCATCCGGGCGCAGATATAGTCTGCCGCGAAGCAGAACAAATAGATTAAAAAGGTCATTTATCCCGACGGTTATCACAATTGTTAACAATACCCGGTGAATTCAAGTATAATTTATGTTTTTCTGTGATTGTGTTTATTGTTGTTGTTTGATTAATATATTTGTTGTTACTGCTGGCTGTAATCTAAATTGCCCCTCGGGGATAATAAAGTTACCTTGACCTTGATGTCAACATTTAATCCGCTTATTTATGTAAGGGATAATGTGAGGCGGTTTTTATAGCGAATACAACTCCCGACAGGCTTATTATGAGCCCGGCGCGAAGCGGAGGGGTCTTGAATCAGCCTGAAGGGAGTTGTATTCGCTATAAAAACCAACTCACTATACATTATCCTGCTTATTACATGGCTACCTACCAAATAAATCAATAATTTGACACAAAATATTGATTTAAAAAGGAATTTATTGATTTAAAAACTATTTATATGGCTTCCGCTAAAGAAAATAGTCCGTTCCGTCTCTACGGTTAGAATCCAAGGGGGGTAATCCATCCGCCGGAAACTGAAGCCTCCGCGGGCGCCGCCATTGTAGCAGAACTTCACCTGCTGTTAGCATTCCATTGACTCCCATTCATTTTTGCGTCACTTTGACAGCGAATAACTTTACATCTGAGGCGTCCAAAGACTCCATTTGTCCATTATTTATGCCGATTTAAGCCGTTTTTGTAAAATAGGCTAACGATTGCGTCATAACTCACGCGACTCTCTGTCGCACTGTAGAGAAATTACCGTATAGACCGGCGTAGAAGCTCGCAGGCAATCGGGGGAACGTGGAGGTATTAAGTCCGATAAAGTGAAGGGAGTAGCCCACAGAGAGTGATAAAGTTGCTCCTACTGCTAGCTCATGGACAGCTAATGCTCACGCTCTCCGTCTCTGCGAGATTCGGAAGGGAATGATTCAGATTTCTCTCCGCACAGCTACTAGAAGACTGACAGCTGTCAGACACGTTGCTCACGTGTTCAAGCTCAGTTTGAGCCTGCGCAGTTCGCCTGGCGATCAGGAAGTGAGTGCTTCAAATGGGCTTCACTTTTCTCCGTTGAAGTCTATGGGGTCGCTGTGTCCATCTTATATACTGTCTATGTTAGAATCCTGGGTCCATGGCAACGGTCTGTTATACTTAGCAGCGGTGTGTTATCAAGAAATAACAGACCGCATTCTACATTAGAATTCAACCAAGCCATGTAATAAATATATATATATACGATACTCGATTTTTAATAAATGTCTGAGAATTTTAGTCTAGTTTAGTTAATGAAAACTAAACCACATTTTAATCATGTTGCATAATGGTTAAATTGATATTCCTCATTATTTTGTGCAAAATTATAATACAATTTTAATTTTACATTTCATTAGAATTATTACAGTTTCACCTATAAGCACAAATCAAGAGAACGTCAACACATATTTGTTTTGTTGACCTAATCTAGGTTTATTTTATCTAATCTAATTTCCTGATTTATTATACATTTATCATATCAGTGGTTTTCAATCCTCTCTGCACATTTTTGTATGTCTCTTTTAACTGACACACTCTGTGCAGTTTATGGAGCTGTAATGATGATCTCAATCAGGTGTGTGTTTATACAAAATGTCTGAAAGGGAGGGTCCCCAGGAGGACCAGGATTGAAAACCACTGATCTAAACAAATATTGTAGAACAAAATTTTTTTTACTTCTAGACAGAAAGATAATACTAGTACTTACTCTGCACAGGGAATGCTTCTCTGAGGTCTGGAGGTGGCAGCACTTTTCCATGCAATAGGCCTATCTCTATATAAACAAGAGCATGTTGTCATCATTTTGTCTTTTAGAATAAAAGAAAAGGCTATACTTTCATTATTACACTCTAAAAAATGCTGGGTTGTTTCAACCCAATTTTGGGTCAAATATGGACAAACCCCAAATGTTGGGTTAAAAATTTTATTAAAAAATGTAACCCAACGGCTGGGTTTGTCCATATTTTGTGTGTGTGTGTGTGTGTGTGTGTGTGTGTGTGTGTGTGGTGTGGGGCCGGAGTGGGGCCACTTTTCAGCCCGGGAGATTCAGGCCCATGACCGGCCCACTTTTTCCATGGTGGAATTCCAAATTAGCATTTTTTCCAAATTGGATAAACAAAGCAACAGTTCAGCTCTTACTATTGTGTAGTTTGTATTAATATACCATGGTTCACACAGATCAAGCTTGAGTGTTGTTATCAATATTAAATTGCATAATATTTGCAAAGTCTATGAATCGCCTTGACATGTATTGAGTGAGACAAAAAGGCTAATATTTTAATTAAATTTTATATTTTGCTTGTGAATAGGTTGACAATGATACAACGGTATTAGCCAAATAATTACGTTGCAGCGTTGCTATTGCTAATCATTACTAGGCCTATCTCTCTTTACCTGCTGTTGCCACTTCTGTTTGTCCTCTTGAAAGTAAATCTGTAAGCTTGGCATATTTGGCGGCATCCTCCTCCAATGTATGGCAAGCCGTTTTAACATTTAATCATTTCAATGATTCATGCTACTAGTACTTATTTTTTAGATACTAGTATCTATTCCATTAAGTACTAGTACTTATTCATTAGATACTAGTGCTTATTATTTAGGTACTAGTGCCTTTTGTTTAGATACTAGTTCTTATTCTTTAGGTACTAGTACTTTTTTTAAGATACTAGTACTTATTCATTATATACTAGTTTTTATTTATTAGATACTAGTACTAATTCATTAGATACTAGTTCTTATTTATTAGTCACTAGGGTCCCACTTTATATTAAGTGGCTTTAAGTACTATGTACTTACATTGAAATTTGATACAGTGGACTTATTGTGTTCATACATGTTTTTACATTGTACTTATATTTTTAAAATACCTGCATGTAATTACAGCTGTAATTAATGTATGTAATTACATTTGCAATTACAATGTTGACCCTTCCCTTACACCTTAACCCACCCTTAAACTTAACCATACCAGCACACCTGTCCCTAACCTTACCCGTATTACATCTCAATAGCAGCAAAAGTGTTTTACAATGAAACATGAACACAATAAGTACATTGTACTTATTTTTCGATGTAAGTACATAGTACTTAAAGCCACTTAATATAAAGTGGGACCGTTACGAGTACTTATTATTAGATACTAGTACTTATTAATTAAATACTAGTACCTATTAAATAGATACTACTTATTCATTAGATACTAGTACTTGATCCAATAGTGACTAGTAACTATTCTTTTGTTACTAGTAACAAAAACATTTTTTTGCCATTGATTTCTATGGGATCTCTCATTCAGATATCAACTATTCAGTTCTGACTAGTATGTATTCCAATTATGACTAGTACATAATATATATTAGATACTAGTACTTATGCATTAGGTACTAGTACTTATTTTTTAGATACTAATACCTTTTAATAGATACTAGTATTTATTCAATAAATACTAGTACTAAGTCATTAGATACTAGTACCTATTAAATAGATACTAGTGCCTATTTATTAGCTACTAGTACTTATTCATTAGATACTAGTATATATTAATTAGATACTAGTACTTATTCATTAGATACTAGTACTTATTTAATAGATACTAGTACCTATTTATTAGATACTAGTATTTATTCCAAATGTTACTAGTAAGATTTTAAATTTTACTAGTAAGATTTTTAATTGAACTCTACTCTGGCCGTTCTGACTAGTCATAACATAAGACTAGTAAAAAAACAGTTGTGACTAGTAAAATAAGAATAGTTACTAGTAACAATTACAAAAGATACTAGTGTCTAATAAATAGACCTATTTATTAGACACTAGTATATTTTGTAATTGTTACTAGTTACCTGTACTAGTATCTATTGAATAAGTCTATTGAAACCTGAGCCGCGAAGTCCTCCTAGCAGCTGCACGGAGGAGAAGATGCGCGAGTCCCGCCGCGGCCGGACCGCCATCAAACCAACCCGCTCTGCCAGTCCCCTTAGCAAAGGCTACTGCAGTAGTGTATACCGCAGCCAACGAGCCAGTTGCTCAACCCGCTCGCCTGCACACAGACGCTGTTTCCACGGCGACCCAGATAAATCTCATAAAGAGTGTAATGTCTGTTTTTCCGGCTCACGCCGACGGTGTTTTCGAGTGTAGAAGATATGCCCAAGCCACTGTGTTCACTCTACACACAAGCACGATCCCCCCCGGTGTCCCTCACTGTCACAGAGCCCACTCACATAAGCGTGCACGCGCCGCTCGAGTGTTAGATGTAGGATATGTGCCCACGTTACAGTGCCCACACCTACTCACTGCCCGCTCTGTTACACAGTTATTCCAGGGGACGAAAGCCTTAAAGTATAACAGCCGTGTTGTGAACGTAAGCCATGTGACCGCTCACGAGCACTCACACTTACTGATAAACACTGTAACCCCAACGCTGCTCACGCGCCCCGCTGTTTGCGCCACAATCTGTTCTCCATCCAAAGCGGCCGAGTCATTGAATGTGAAACAGCCGACCGCCGCTGTCAGCGAGCCGCCCTATTCAGACATCGGGGAGCGCGCGCGACTCGCTGATATCTCCGCTACAGTTTCTCGACCCTACGCAGTGCGGCGATCGGAACGCGGAGACCATTGTATACCGGCCGGGTTGCGAACGTAAGCCCTGTGACCGCTCACGAGCACTCACACACTTACTGATAAACACTGTAACCCCGGCGCCGCTCACGCGCCCCGCTGTTCTCGCCACATAATGTTCTCCGTCCAAAGCGATCGAGTCATTGGGTGTAATGCAGCCGGCTGCCGCTGTCAGCGAGCCCCCCTATTCAGACATCGAGAGCGTGCGCGCCTCGCTGATACCTCCGCTACAATTTCTCGACCCCGCGCAGTGTGGCGATCGGAACGCGGAGACCATTGTATAACCGGCTGTGTTGTGAACGTATAAGCCATGTGACTGCTCACGAGCGCTCACGCTTACTAACAAACACTGTAACCCCAACGCCAACGCGCCCTGCTGTTCGCGCCACAAACTGTTCTCCGTCCAAAGCGATCGAGTCATTGAATGTGAAACAGCCGGCCGCCGCTGTCAGCGAGCCGCCCTATCCTAACAACGGGAGCGTGCGCGCCGCGCTGATATCTCCGTCTCAGTTTCTCGACCCCGCACAGTGCGGCGATCAGAACCCGAAGACCATTCTGCCCCTAGCTATGCGTGCGAAAGCATAGGAAGCGATTTCGGGCGAGTCAGAATGGGTGCTGAATGTTGTAAAGCAGAGTTATGCACTGCAGTTTACTCGCCGCCCCCCGCGCTTTCGAGCCCGGACCGTGACGAGCATGAACTCAGAAGTAGCACACCTACTTCGCGCAGAAAAAGCGGGCGATAGAGCCGGTACATCCTTCTATGAGCGAGTCAAGCTTTTGCAGCCGTTATTTTCTCGTACCCAAGAAGGACGGGGCTCTCAGACCTATACTAGATCTGAGACGTTTGAACAAAGTTCACATGAGGAGACTGTTCAAAATGCTCACGACCAGACAAATCCTCGCGTAAATTCGCCCGAGGGACTGGTATATTTCTCTCGATCTGAAGGACGCGTACTTTCAGATCCAGATCATACCCCGTCACAGGCCATTCTTGAGATTCGCCTTCGACAGTCAGGTATATCAGTACACCGTCCTACTGTTCGGCCTGTCATTAGCATCCCGTACATTTACGAAGTGCATGGACACGGCTCTCGCTCCCCTGAGGCGTCAGGGGATGCGAATCCTGAACTATTTGGACGACTGGCTGATTTTAGCACAATCAGACAAACTGTCCAGGGACAACGTTCCCCTGGGGGAATGGTCCCTGCACCCACAGTCAGTCCAGTTATTGTGGCGCCGTTTTGGCAGGGCGAAAGTCTACCTATTCGCGTAAATAGACAACGCCCACTGCCCAAGGTTCTTTTCGAAGAACGAGGACGCTCTGGCCCAGACATGGCCCAGATGCCCTTTATATGCGTTCCCTCCGGTCTCAATGTTACCACAGGTAATCAAGAGAATCAGGGAAATGCGTCATTCGGTGCTCCTCATAGCCCCCCAATGGGAGAATCAGACGTGGTTCTCGGAGTTGGTGCGGCTGTCAGACTCAGCCCCATGGCCGATCCCGGTGAGGAGAGACCTCCTTTCCCAAGCCGACGGGTTGATTTGGCATCCTCATCCAGAGCGATGGTCTCTGCATGCATGGATAATCAACGGGTACCCGTTGCTCTGCCAGAAGGGGTCGTGAACACGATCGCGCAGTCTAGAGCCCCCTCTACCAGGCGGCTTTATGCGTCTAAATGGTCTGTGTTTACTAAATGGTGCACGGGAAAAGGCTTAGAACCAGAAACTTGCGGAGTTTCGTGGGTGCTTTGTTTCTTTCAAGAGCTGTTGGACATGGGCAGGTCCCCCTCCACGCTCAAAGTATATGTCGCGGCCATCGCAGCGTTCGCCGAGTCGACGCGCGGCCAGACGATAGGAAGGAACGAGCTCATCATCCGCTTCCTTAGAGGAGCCAGGAGGATGAATCCACCACGGCCCCCATCGGTTCCTATTTGGGATCTTTCCTTGGTCCTAGAGGCCCTGAAAGCACATCCCTTTGAACCGTTACACTCTGTGGATCTGAAGTACCTCGCGCTCAAAACCGCGTTTCTGATCGCTCTTGCATCAGTTAAAAGTGACTTACACGCGTTATCTGTTAGTGCTGCGTGTCTCGAGTTCGGACCAAATGACTCTGGTCGTCCTTAAACCAAGACATGGTTATGTCCCCAAAGTGATCGGCACCCCCTTCAGAGCGCAGATCGTTTCACTCTCAGCTTTGCCGACATCCGGCAGCGAGGTCGACGCGAACCTCCTTTGCCCTGTCAGAGCGCTGAGAATTTACATCACGCGCTCCGCCGCCTTCAGACTTTTACTTTCTGAACCTGGACTTTATGCTGTTTGTGGAGTTGTTTAATCCTCCTCTGCTGAGATCTTCACAGATTTAATGTCTTCTTTTCTCTTCAGTGGATTTCATCTAAGGCTGTGACTGAAATTACTCCATATTTAATATACACAGATGTTTTTGGCTACGATAAGGTCCAGTTCTGGTTTATTTCTTTGCTCTTGGCTGACATGTGGCATTGCTATGCAGAGGTGTAAAGTCCAGGTTCAGAAAGTAAAAGTCCTCCTCAGTATTTTGTTCCAATCACCTGGATTTGCTAATTAATTTTTCAGCAGGAGATAGAAATCAGCTGACTGAGTTTATGGATGGAATAAACATATGGCAGGACTTCTACTTTCTGACCCCTGGACCTATACACCTCTGAATACCATGTTAACTTCAGCCATGCATAGTCTTTGCTAGAAATATGTCAAAACAGACGTGATTCGCCGACATAGAAATAAAGTAAGATTTGTTCTATACATTTAAAAAATGTTGTTTTGTTATACAAACAAGCTGGTTACATGCTGCTATGTTGTTCTGTTGTACAAAAAGCAAGATTGATTTGTTATTGTTTCAATGTTCATTCGATGTTGGTCTGCTATCAGGGTGTACACTTAAATTATGTAAAATATTGTCTTTACCTGGTATTAAGGAAGTCTGCAAAGAGTCCTCTGTCCTCCAAAGAGATTCTTCTGTCTGCATATGTTTGTCGGTCTGCAGAAATTCATCAGCCTTGGGAGATTCCTCTGTCTTTGAAGGTTCCTCTGTCTTTTGAGATTCTCCTGTCTTTGGAGGATCCTCTGTCTGCAGAGATGATGGTGTGAGTTATAAACTAAATGCCTAAAATACTGATATTCTGCCTAAAAGCTCCATCTGATGGTGTTTTTTGTTTTGTTTTATGTCAGTAGCTGCTTTGATGCTAAAAGTTCACTGGCTTATCGATCAACAGGCTAAACGTTTTTCTGGTAACAACAAGAATTAGTGCCAAAAAAAAACTAATTTAGGAATCAGTCTTTTTACAAATTAATTATAATGAAAATGTAAGCCAGTGTTTTTACTCTACAAAGCTAGAACATTTCACAACTACGATGAAGACCCAGCAATATATTGGCTTTGTGAGTCAGCTTTGGGCACAGTAAAATCCAGAGATGTGTAGTTCAGGGGTCAGTGAGTAAAGGTCCTGCATATGTTTATTCCACCCATGAACTCAGTCAGCTGATTTCTATCTCCTGCTGAAAAACTGCTAATTAGCAAATCCAGGTGATTGGAACAAAATACTGAGGAGGACTTTTACATTCTGAACCTGGACTTTACACATTTAAAGAGAACAGAAAAAGAGACGAGCAGAAACACAATAACTACAACTGACTTCAACCTTTTATGTCTCATTTACGCCATTGGGTGAACATACTAGTTATTTATGCTCCTGCAGCTACACAAAGAAGGGTGGGTGGAAGCTAGTAGCATACTTCTCCAATCGGTTCTGTCTACACCCAGCAAAGCAGTCTAAGCTGGACCATGGAAAGGTCTGGGTGTCACCTGTGGTAATAAGCCAAGAAAATGTGACACCTAGCTCTTATATTATTGACACGGAACTGCGACGTAACCGATGGTACCTTCAAGCGGTACCAACAACACAGACTGTACACACACACACACACACACACACACACACACTCACTACAAACAAAAGGGATTGTTGACATTCATCCTGTACATATTGACAAATCAGAGACTGTACCCAGCCCACATATGCAGCGGAACATCCCCTACTCCTAAGCATGGACTGATAAATACCAGGTCTAGAATACTCAGAAAGCCTGTTGTCAACCTTGACCTGTAAAGGAATCAATAAACCATATTGACTCAGAGACTAGGGGCCCTATTTTAACGATCTGAAACGCAAGTGTCACTGTGCCAGCAGCCATATCACCCTGTAACCCAAGACTGGTTTCCCACTGAAGCTAAGCGGGGCTGAGCCTGGTTAGTACTTGGATGGTAGACCTCCTGAGAAAACCAGGTTGCTGCTGGAAGAGGTGTTAGTGAGGCCAGCAGGGGGCGCTCACCCTGTGGTCTGTGCGGGTCCTAACGCCCCAGTGTAGTGACGGGGACACTATACTGACAAAGAGCGCCGTCCTTCGGACGAGACGTTAAAACCGAGGTCCTGACTCTCTGTGGTCATTAAAAATCCCAGAATGTCTTTCGAAAGAGTAGGGGTGTAACCCCGGCATCCTGGCCAAATTTGCCCAGTGGCCTCTGTCGATCATGGCCTCCTAATCATCCTCCTATATATACTAATTGGCTTCATCACTGTCTCCTCTCCACCAGTAAGCTGGTGTGTGGTGGGTGTTCTGGCGCAATATGGCTGCCGTCGCATCATCCAGGTGGATGCTGCACATTGGTGGTGGTTGAGGAGATTCCCCCCTTCTGTGTAAAGCGCTTTGAGTGTCCAGAAAGGCGCTATATAAATGTAATGAATTATTATTAATTAAGTGTCAAAGTGCAAAGCGCAAGTAACTTTGTGGGCGGATCCCGGCGCTGTTGCTATTTTCCCGGCAGGATAAATGACTCTTGCGCCTGGCGCAAATCTAAAAGGGGTTGGTCTGAAGTAGCTTCATTATTCATAGGTGTGGTTTGGGCGTAACGTGAAATAAACCAATCAGAGCGTCCTCTCACATTCCCTTTAAGAGCCGCGCGCTTGTTCCATGGCGGATTGCTATTATAACGGCGGATTTGCCAGCGCACGCCAGGAGCAGTTCACATCCGAGGAGACCGACGTTCTCGTCAGGACCGTAAAACACAGAGAAGTGACATTGGGGATGATGGGAGAAACCCATCCAAATTAGCTTCGGTTAAACAGGCGTATAATTTGGGTAAATGTGTAGCCTAATCTAGATTATTATTTTTTTTAAATCTAGATAGATCTTTTTCCACATCTTCACGGACACAACAATGATTTCCCTCGTGTGCTAATATTTTTCCTTGTAATAATGTATGATTTGCAAAAATGAAAACTGCTGCGTCTGTTTATATTAAAGAATCAAAGTGGATGCGCGTTAACACACTACATTATGGCCAAGCACGCGCCCCTTAAAATACCATATCACTAACGCGCAACGCAACACTATCTTTAGACTGTTTTTTTCCTGGTCAATGGCGCAATTGCTTTCTAAACCTGGAAAATAGCACCAGGGGAGTTTTGCGCCGGAACACGCCTCCTCTTTGCGCTGAACCGCCCCCGCGAGCGCAAGTTCATTCCCTAATTTACCGACGTACGTCTGTGGAGGGAAAAGTCCGCTGTGCGCGGGTGCAAAATAGGAATGATACATGCGTCGGTGTACAAAGTCAATTGCGTTGGGTGCAAGATAGGGCCCTAAATGTGTTGGAGGGAAGTGGGCGGAGATTTGAAATGTTTGTTCCATTCATAAGAGCGTATTGCTCAGATTGATGCTGTTAAAAGATGTTTTTTCAGCTGGTTACATGCTGCTATGTGTTATGAATTATAGTATTTGCTGCCAAACGTGTTTTAAGTACATGGAGTGTAATTCACTATGGCAATGAACAGTAAAAAGATGAGCCACTTTCATGGTGCCTAAAACCAAGGGTTGGCACAACTAAACTGAAACTTACCTGACGAGCCACATAAATCATCTTTATGATAAAGGCCCCTGAAGTTATTTTTCTCTGTTATTATTTGGGATTGTTGTGTTTATTTAAAAGTACTTAGGCCTATTTGCAATTAAATTTGGTTGTTGTGGTGTTTCATTTTTGGGCAGGAGTTTGGAGCATCCCTTTCTTTTCCATATGTTTTATTTACTTTTTGTTTGTTTGATTTGTTATACATTTTCTTCTTTTGTTACTTGCTCCCAAACTCTAGACTGGGAGTAATGTACCAGTTATGAAACATAACTTGCATTGGAAGCACAGGCATAAATTGTTCAGGCTACCACACCAATCTGCACTCTTACCTTCACAGCGGATTGTGTCTGTGATTTTCCATCCTGTTGTGATCCATTAATTCCTGTCCCTGCCGCAAGTCTAGCTCCCAGAAATCCTCCGATTAATGCTGCTTCTACTCTAGATGCTGGTACTCCAGATACTGCTGCTACTTCTGCTCCTGATGCTAGCGATCCTGATGCTATTACTTCTGTTCCTGATGTTGATGATCCTGCTCCTGGTGCTATTAATTCTGATGCTGCTGATCCTGCTGCTAGTGATTCTGATGCTGCAGGTAATGCTGCTTTTACTCTTTTTCCTAGGTCTACCGCCCATTGTGAGTTATCTATCACCCACTCTATTGTATTTAATGCCGACTGTAAATGTGTTCTTCCTGCTGCAACCATTGCAGCTCCTGCCAGCGCTCCAGTTACTGCTGATCCTGTTAGTGATTGTGTTCCTAACAATAAGTGCAACATTGCTGTTGCTGTTCCTGCTAGGCATCCTGCTACTGCTACTGCTATAGCTGCTGTTCTTTGTCTAGCTTCTGCTTCCCATAGTGGTTGTAAAATGCTTACTCCAGCTGCTGCTCCTGCTGCTGCCCCCACTACTGCTGCAACTATCGTTGATGTTACTGCATTACCTACTACTGCAACTGTGGCAACTGTCAGTGCTATTATTACTGTTAGTGGTGATTGTAGAGTTGCCCTTAGTTCTTCTGCTTCTTCTCCTGGCACTGCAATATTAAAGAAGACTTGTCTTCATGAAATTTCATCATCACAGAAATACAAACACCTTAAATTATGCTCACTAATGTGTATAGGATATTGATGTTATCTAGTTATTATTTACATTTCTCACCCATGTTGCTTTATTTTAATTTGCCAGGATGACACAGATCTTCCCATAAGCACCGTTGTCAGGTTTACAGCTCCTTTCCCCCTCTTTATTACCAAGCCATTTGTCCTCCTTTAAAGAAACAAATGTTAAAATATTTTTTAAATATTGTTGTGCTTTCTCGTGTTTGGGCAATCAGTGTCCGTGGAGGCGTGAAGAGAAGCACACAACAAAGAGAATCAGTTTCAGGAACTTTACTTTACTTCTTAAGACACACTTGTACAATAACGGGGGTTTTATGCTCTTGCCCAGCGCCGATGGGTTTGTGTACAACCATCTGCACCGGAACCTGCGAGCATCTGACGCTAAACGTAAACAAGCCATAAACTAATCCCCACGTAATGGACATAGCCACATCTGATTGGCTAATAAGAACACATTATGTATACATGAAAATAACTGTAACAAACTATGTGTTAATTAACACTATAATACCCCCCCCCCCCTTTTTTTTTTTTTAGCTCTGCAGAGTCCCTTCTGCACAACTGAGGGTGAACAGTTAACTTTTTGTTGTCTTCTATTTTCTTCTTTAGTCCATATAACGACTTGGGGGCTCGAACAAGTCCGCCCCCTTTTTGTCTTCGTCCCCTCTTTTCCACAGGGATTAGGGTCACAGTTAGAGTCCGTTACAAGAAGGGTCAGAGGCTCTTCCGACACAGAGTTGTCAGATGTTGACGGGTTTGGTGCTTCTGCCTCTGTGGCAACAGGTACCTGAACAGTTATCGGAACCAGGGAGCCTTCCTCTGTGCAAGTGTATTTGTGTCGCAGACGCTGCATCCAGGCAGGTATGTGGTCACTTAGATAGGGTTGTAAGCGATCATGATGAAGTACTTTCTCACTTTGTCTGTCCCTGACTCGGTAGAGCACTGGTCCAAGGCATGCTGTGAAAACCAATGGCCCTTGCCATGGGGGTTGGAGTTTTGGACTGTAGGCCTTTCTCCTGCTACTGACCCTCACTGACACAAGGTCACCTACTTGGTAGGACTTCTCTCTGGCTCGTAAGTCGTAGACCTTTTTTCTGGCGAGTCTGAGCAGAGCGTAAATTCTGGCGCGCTACTTGATGAGCCTGCTGGAGGTTAGCTTGCAGTTCCTGGACAAACTCAGGTGTAGCTTTAGCTTCCCTGGTAACATCGTTTATCCTTAGCCAGATGCCATGTGGCTGGAAAAGTTCTCGCCCCAGCATCAACTGATTTGGTGTGATGCCTGTCGCTGAATGCACAGTGCTCCAGTGAGTAAGGGAAGATGCTCATCCCAATTCCGCTGACTTTGGTCTCCACATAACACCGAATTATCTGCAAGAGCGTTCTATTGAATCTTTCCACTTGTCCGTTCGAAGCCGGATGATATGGTGTGGTCGGGTTTTGGTTACTTGTAACAGACGACAAACCTCCGTAAACAGCAAACTCTCACTTGCCACTTGCACAAACTTGCCTGACTTGGATTCCGGGAATGGTCCAAGGACATCAAGGTGTAGTCGGTCCATTGGTGCTCCAGCCTGGTAGTTCTGAAGCTTGGCCCTACCCATTGGACTGGTTGTTTTAAAGGAACTACAATGTGGGCACTTTTTGACGAAAAGGCGTACAACGTTTCCTATATTGTACCATTGGTAACACCTGCGGAGCCGCATGAGCGTCTTTTCCTCCCCTGCATGACCCGCTTGTGCTGTATTGTGACAGGATTGGAGAACCCCATTCTTCAGGGAAACAGGAACAAGTAAGCGCAGAGATGACATACCTCCATTGACATCATCCCAACGGTAATAGAGGACCCCATCTCGCATCTCCACTTGAGACCAACACAGCCAGTACTTGCGAACCGCTGGGCTCTGCATCATGACCTCTTCCTTAGCAGGCAAAAACCCACCAGACATCCATTTATGGAGAACTGAAAGGTCTGGGTCAGCTAACTGTTCTTCCTTGAGACTTTCGGGGACTCAGTGGCTGCAGCCAGTTTGTGGAATGACCTGGGTTATCATCACCTTCTTCATTAACATCACTGGGTGTGTTAGTGCAATTACCCTGACAGTCAATGGAATGTGTACATCTTACCACCAAGGGGATGACATCATCGACATCTTCCTTGAATCTGGCCCATTGATGGTGGAGATTTCGGCAGAAGCGACAGCCCTTGCATGGCAACCTATCTAGCTCTCTTCCTGCTTGATAACAGTCACAAGGTTCTTCATTCAGAGTCCTTCGGGACAGAGCGTCAGCGTTGGAATGGTGTGTACCCGGTCTATGCTCTGACAAAATTGTACTGACTGAGTTCTTCAAGCCACCTAGCCAGTTGGCCCTCTGGTCTCTTAAACCTGTATAGCCACGTGAGACTGCTGTGATCCGTCCTGAGTAAGAAGTTAGACCCCAGTAAATAGTGGCGGAACTGTCTTGTGAACCTGACAACTGCTAGGAGTTCTTTACGTGTGACACAGTACCTCTGGTGAGCTGGTGTGAGGAGACAGCTGGCAAATGAGTTAACTTTCTCTTCCCCCCACTGTAACTGTGAGAGCACTGCTCCAATGCTCCTGTTGGACGCATCAGTGTCCAGAACAAACTGTCCAGATGTAATTGGGAACACCAAGATGGGTACAGTTGTGAGGCTCCTTTTAAGATGTTCAAAGGCCTTTTTCTGCTCCTATTCCCAAGAGAAGGGACTCCCTTTCTTGAGGAGCATTGTCAAGGGTGTAGTGATTTCAGCAAATTTGGCCACAAACCTCCTGTAATAGTTGCACAGACCCAGGAAAGACTGGAGTTCCTGGACGCCTCCAGTTCCTAAAGTCACTAATGAGGGCTGGATTGGTCTTAATTCCTTCACCGCTCACAACGTGACCAAGAAACAGGACTTCATCTCTTAGCAGCTGACATTTTGAGGGCTTCAGCTTTAGTCAATATTCCTGCAACCTCTGAAAAACCTCTGCGAGGCGCTCCAAACACTGTTCCACATCTTCACCAAAGATGATTGTCATCCAGGTATATCAACAAAGTGTCCCACTGCAATCCTCGTAGAACCAGATCCATGGGCCTCTGGAATGTGCTGGGTGCGTTGCACAGACCAAATGGTATTCTGGAGTCCATACCTTGTCACAAAAGCAGTCTTGGATGTGTCTTTTTTATTCATTTCAATCTGCCAATATCCTGACTGAAGATCAAGTGTCGAGAATGTCTTTGCCCCCACCCAGCACATCCAGGCATTCCTCTATTTTTGGTAGGGGATATGCATCCTTAACCCTCTGGGGTCGGCAATCACGCCAGCGTGATCTGCTCGCTTTTTTTCTTATCAGTGCAAAAGAGATTCAAAATACTCTGTTGGTTTTGATCTTTCATTTAAGTGCTTTACATCATTCGATCCAGTTAAGTTTCTATTTTTTTTGTGTATACACGTAATAAAAACAAAGTGTTGTGTATTTCGCCAAATAAAGAAAATAAACATGATGCGAGTTCTGCCTTCTCTCTGTCAGGGAAGTCCATTCTGAAACGCGTCCGAAAATGAACTAACTCAGCGAATACTTGTCACTCAGGAACGAGAGATTTGTCTTTATGAAGCTAGAATTATTTTCTTTTAAATGAAGTAATTTATATAAAAAACAAATATTCTCAGTTTATGTAATCCGTTTGAAACCAAGGAGAAGCACAGTTTTTCCTTCTCCCTTCATTATTTTTTCACATGGTAATAGTTTAGGTGATCTATATGCCTCACACACCCCCAGAGATCAATGCCATGAAAACACGCAGTGTCTTCGTCAGATTCACGGATAGTTCATCGCGTTTTGAGGATGGGCACGCTTCTCCGGTAAAGACTCCCTTCAGATGATTCTGGACAGTGAGGAAGAATTCACCTTTTCCTAAGAGGAAGACGACTGTAAAACAGACGACGAACTGCATTTTCAAGAGCGAACTTCCCGCCGAGGATACAAGTTCGGAGTAAGTTGTTTAGTATTATATAATTTCTGATTATATAGAACTCGTATGAATTTTCATACTATATTTTGCTTAGTTTTGGTTAGCTTTTGACATCTTACAGGAAAGATTGTCTTACAGTATCCCTAACATTTGTGTATATGTCGTGTAAACTGTTTCAATGTGATATTACTCTCTAAACCTATTTGTATATATATTTCACTCCATTTTGATTAGCTTATGACACTGATTATGATGCTAAAAATACTGCCTTATGCGTAATGTAGCTTATTTGCGAATATCTGCTTAGGTGTAAATATGATTTAGTGCAAATATATTTCAGCCTCCGGTAAAATGTGATACTGTCTAAATACTAGACAGTAGACATTATATTTTTATATATAAATGTTCGTTTTGGTTAGCCTATGACACTTATCTTGCTAAAATATTGCATTATGCACAGATGATTGTGAATACAGGTGTAAATGTTTAAAATGCTCTAAATGCGTGCGGTCTATATGGCCCATCAACACTCTTGGTGACGCGGTCTATGGCCCATAAATAGATATTTCTCCGTCATATGGCCCATTACCCGATATATACATGTATTGTGCGTCCACCCATTAATTGCCCATCTTTGGATAATGGATGCTAACAGGTTTTTGTTTTTTTAGGAATGTGTCTGCATCACGCTCTCCTTCTCCAGCAGAGGGGGCACGCAGGTGTCGTTCAGGTCTCAGTGCGATCACGATTCATACAGAGTAACTGCACTGCACAGACGTAATATTTTACTGATGAAATGTAATTGTGTTTACATCGTCATAATATACAAGTAGGGCCTACCTATTCTTGTGTGAAATTACAAAAACTGTTGTCTTTTTTTTATCCATGGCCATTAGTGATTGATCATGATAATACAGTTTCTTTGATTGTCTTATCAACAGATGTGACAATGACCATGTCCAAGCACCTGTCCCGAAGAGAGCCAAGGCAAACAAGCAGGCAAGCAACAGGTCCAAGTCCACCCTGTCATGGAAAACCGAGACTGATGTTGACATGGTTCCACAGACTGCGCAATTCCTGCCCCGCACGGGAAACTGGACCGCAACTGAGCACATTCGCCCATGAGTCTTTTCAAACTATTTTTTTCAGAAAGTGCTGTGTCAACTCTGTGCCACAAAACACCAATGCTCAGGCTGCCAAGGCAACTGCAAAGGGCTACAAATATAAATGGACAGATGTCAGCATCAGTGATATGTACCGCTATATTGGGCTGCTGTTTTACATGGCCATGGTGAAGGTCAGCTCCATCAGGGACTACTTGCGGCAAATCAGGTTATATAGCAGCTTATACAGTTATTATATAGGTTATGTCTATATAGGTTATATTGGTATATGTAGAATTTTATATAGGTATCCGTCAAAAGTTTGCAAACATTTTTAATGTTTTTAGAAGAAGTCTCTTATGCTCATCAACTCTGCGTTTATTTGATAATAAAATACAGAAAAAAACCCAGTAATATTGTGAAATAGTATTACAATTTAAAATAGCCTAACTGTATATTTTAAAATGTTATTAATCTCTGTGATTCATCATTACTTCAGTCTTCAGTGTCACATGATCCCTCAGTAATCATTATGATGATTTTTTTAAATCAGTGTTGGAAACAGTTGTTGCTTAGTATTTTTTATAACCTGTGATGTTTTTTTCAGGATTCTTTGATGAATAAATGTTTTTTATTTATCTTACGGTAGAAGGAAGAGCAACAGAAGAGGAAGGAGGCAGGCGGGCTATGGCTAGTTGGAGCTTATCAACTTTATCAATGAGTGTTTGCAACTGGTGCTGTGTAACATAGCCCGGCTGTGACTGCACTCTACGTGACTGCAAGGCCGGTGGCTCCTCATCAGAGTCCATGTCTTGATCAGCCCAGGATACTCGACGTGTCCTCCCCTTCAGATCAACGTCTCGTCCGAGGGTGGCTTTGAAATTGTGTTCATAAGATGATACTAGCCGTTGTGCCTCATCTAGTGATACAGGGTCACGGTTCATAACCTCGTTTGCCACTTTCTGGTTGCGCAGCCCCTTTGAGAAAAGCATTAGCAGCAATTTGCTCCCTGAGCTCATTCTCCCAAAAATCAGCATGATTGCAAATGTGATATTTATTTAATACAACAGTTTCTGGCTCCACTATTATTCTCTTTGTATTTGCTTCCTCTAGGGACCATTTTTTACGAAATATGGACTATCCTTTCATTGCTATGCAGATGACACACAGGTTTATTTGCCTGTTAAACGAAAACTATGCTGAACTAGAGTCATTTAAAGCATGTTTAGAGGAGATTAAGGCATGGCTTTCTTTTAATTTTTAATGAAGATTAAACAGAAATTATTGTTTTTAGTCCATCTGAGCGCTCAAAATCTATAAATTTGGATTTAGGGGAGATGTCTGTGTTCCTAAAACCTTGGGTTAAAAAATTGGGCTTCATCTTTGATAGCGATCTAAAGTTTGACCGCCAAATAAATTCAGTTGTTAAAACTTGTTTTTATCAACTTCGTTTACTAGCTAAAGTTAAGCCGTTTGTTTCTTTTAAAGACCTTGAGAAATTAATTCACGTTTTTATTTCATCAAGGCTAGATTATTACAACTCATTATATTTAGGAATCAATCAGCATACATTAGCTCGCTTGCAGTATGTACAGAATGCTACGGCACGCTTTTTGTGCGGCATAAAAAAAAGGGAGCACATTACCCCTATTTTACGCTCATTACATTGGCTACCAGTGCGGTTCAGAGTAGAATTCAAAGTACTTCTATTAGTCTATAAATCTTTAAATAACTTAGCACCAACCTATCTCTCTGAAATGATTACCGAATATAAACCGGCAAGATCACTCCGATCAAATAATCAGGCTCTGCTATCTACCCCCAAAATCGAGGCTCAAGTGTAGGGGAGGACCGAGCTTTTTCCGTCGCTGCTCCAAGGCTTTGGAATACTTTACCTATTAGTTTAAGACAAGCTCCATCCCTGTTTACTTTTAAATCCAGACTTAAAACTCTTTTATTTTCAAAAGCTTTCGGACAAATGTTTGTGATTCTATGTGCTTTTAAATTATTTAATTTTTTGTGTGTGTTTCTGATGTTGTATACTTAAAGGGCACCTATTATGGAATTTTGAAATTTACCTTTCATGTAGTGTGTAACATAGATCTAAGTGAACAAAAACATCCTGCAAAGTTTGAAATATGAAAGTGCACCGTATATAAAGTTATTGTCTTTCAAAAGTAAGAGTCGACTCTGAGTCATTTTTATGAATCGTTAGAAGACCGAAGCTTTTTCTCTGACTAGATGATGTCAACTTGTAAAGTTATTTGAATACGACACGCCCACTTATTGCGATCCAAGGCCAGCAGGGAAACATCACGGCGACGAGACGCTGTGTTCTGAAGTGCGACTCAAAAGCCGACTTTTTTCATCTGCCCAAGGAGGAGCATTTGAAGACTAAGTGGCTACAATTCATATATATAAACTATACCACAGATGTATAGTCCGAGCCTTGTGCTTTGTTCGCTATTTTGAAGACGATTGCTTTACCAACTTAAATGCAATCAAACTTGGATTCGCGAGCCGGCTGATATTGAAGGAAGGTTCAGTTCCAAGTGTATTTGCATCAGCTTCCTCCTCCGTATCACAACCTGTAGTGTTATTAATAATTGTTGCTTTTATGTTTTATGTAGCATGCTTAATGATTATTTTGTTTGTTGTGTAAGCACCGTTTAGCTTCTAGGTCTTCAATGGCAATTGTATTGAGATATGTGAAGTGTTTGTCGTTGTTTTCGGAGTTGTCTTAAAGAATAGAGTAATATCTCGTAGTAACGTAACTGCATTTTTTTTTTTTTTTTTTAAACGTTATGTTTATGCATCGGGCTAATGCAAACAAAGACTGATTGTGCTTTTACAATATGAACTCTGGGCTATGCTCGCTAACATAACATTAAATTCTTTATCTTATTTTTAGTTTTTTACTACAAACTACAAAGCAGTGGACTATAATCATTATTATAACACAATTTAATTGATAAAAGCATCATTGTACTCCGTGTTAAACAATAAGTATTATCTCTGTAAACACTGCTGGGTCATCTGACCAATCAACGCAGATTAGCGTCGAGCAGAGGAGGGGTTTGAAAAACGAGTCGTTGAACGAATCATTTGGGAGTCGGTGAGCAAATCAGGTAAAAATAAATGCATATTATACGACAACAAAAGTGTTTTTTGTCATTGCATGCACATAAAACTGTTGTTGGGGACTCCCTAAACAACATTAGGAACATTTTAAATGTCATAATAGGTGCCCTTTAAGTGAATTTTATGTGATTCAATGTTATGACGTTATGTGGATTATATGTGGAAAGCACATTGGTCAACAACTGTGGTTTTTAATTGTGCTATACAAATAAATTGTCATTGTCATTGTCATTAAATAAGTTAACATTGTGAGCTACATTTTAGATACAATATTGTTTGTTTTTCCTTTTATTTTGCCAACGAAAATTTCAAAACGAAACCACAGCAGAATCGTGTCTCCGAGCAACATGGAGATTCGTTCCGCATTTTGAACTAATCAATTTAATCAATGATTCAATCAATGACCTATTCAATAAAGTTGGTCACTTGCTTTGTTCCCGAATGAATCAGCCGTTTGAATGAATCGGTTGAGTGAATGACTCTCATTAAGACAGTGACTTGACGCCACCTTCTGGCGGTTTTAGTTTCTTATTTAAAGCTACAATATGTTAAAAAAAAAAAAATCGCTGCTAGGGGTCGCTAACCTCTTACAATGACAAAGGCGTAGGTTTATGACGCAGTGATGAGCTGAATGATGGGACTTGCTGTCAAGCTGATGGATCTAATGTTTATGGATGAGTGAAAACATTCATGTTTTTTACATTTCATCATGTTGAGCTATATAACATTGATTAGTTTTATGTACATTTGCTCACCTGTCTAATAAAGTACATGCAAGAGCGGCGTCTCTGTCAAGTCGTGACTCGTGAAGCTCTGTCAAGTCGAAGTTAGTCGCGGACGTGGAACTCTCGGCATCTCGAAAACGCCACGCCGATTTTGATCCTCGGTTTAGTTCTCCTTTTTTGTCGAAATAAGAACAGCGTGCAGCTAAACATTACGCACTACGCAGTTGTCCACGTCTATCGCCATGGTTACGTCATGGCTATGTCAGTACGAGCGGAAACCGAGGATAGCGCGGATATTGCGTCATTGACATGCCATTATTGCGGGACGGGCCATTATTTAAAATTGGAATTTCTCTGAAATAAAAAATCTTTGGAGACTTTTGGGATAGTGTAAGTACACAACTGCAGGAAATATATCACACTGTGCAAGAGATTTTGGGATATTTTATTACAAAATTCTTACATATTGTACCTTTTATTTAAAAAGTCAAAATTTAATATTTAAATATTTAATTGTAAATGCTGTGTAAATATATTAATGCCACATCAGATGCCGCTTCTGTTTCACTTCTGCACTGCAAAGATGGATTTTGTTGATGATTTTATTTGATTAGTAACAGGCATGTTCTGTGTCATTTCTAATTTAATTTCATTTGAATGTTAGAATTTGACATGAAGGTGATGCATGCATCTAGAAAAAAATGCCCTTGTATAGGTCAAAATGACCCTGGATATCAATTTAAGGTGGACAATGTTGCCCCTAATAAAAAAGTTAATTTCTGTCACTGCTGTGAACTTACCACCGCATAGAAAAATGAATAATATGAATGTCTTAGTGAGTCAGCTGTCAACAAACAGGCCTAAACCAGCCATGGTGCCAGCACAAAAACACACATAGTAAAATATCATCTTATTATTGTTATCAACAAAATCTTTGAAAATATAGAGATATAATTTTTGTCAATATTAACGCCCCTAATGTAGAGTATTTGTATTATTTGAGGTCTTAAAAATGTGCAGCAACCCTGACTGAGGGTGTGACTCGTGGAAGACAGAGTTTGGCCTGAGATGGGGGACCCATGATCTTTCGCCGGGTCAGTATTCATCTCAGTCAATGAGCTATTCTAGTCATCGTCTGTGGCATCGGGAGTCCAAGATTTCTCTCACGGTGTATAGCCTACAGGTCCATCATAGGATTAGCGGCAGGGGTGGTTCGTCAACGGGACCAGGCTCTGTGAGGTATGTTTGGGAAAGAGCCGCGGTGGCTCCGTAATATTTTATAGTGTTACTGGTGAAATTACAAAGACGGACTACACATTCTGCAACATTAAATGCTGCTTCTCCCATTTTCTTCAAAATCTTGGATGTGCCTCCCTTGCCTCTCCTGATGAGCCGCCACTGCTACTAATATAGTATGTAAAATAAAATAAAAAGTATGACAAAAGTACAGTATGTCTGAATATTTAGTATTCATAAAACAGTATAGGTGAAAAGTATCTGCATGACCTATTGATGTATGAACAAAACTTCATTAAACATGTTACTAGTGCGCCTGACATCCAGTAATTGCAAAACGCTTTGTGCTTTATTACTTTTAAAATGAAAAGAATCTCAGTTTTCAAATTCTATTGATTTTATCATGAAATTCAAACATGCCTTTTTATTAAAGCGACGTGCTCAAACATGCTCTTTATTGCAGGGTGCAAGATCGCTGTAGCATCAGTTCAAGTGATGAATTGATAATCTCTTCCGAAAGCTATGGCTGCCAACCATAAAATTCTAAAACACCTTCCTATAACATCAAGAAAACTGGACATTTTTCACGTTCCCCAGAACCAACATTGAATATTTGGAGAACGTTCTTGTAACAAAACTCTGGGATGGGAACTTTGTGTTTCTTGGTCATTGTGTTTTTCTTTCTTTCTTTCTTTCTTATGTTTATAATGAGGAATCATAAAAGCTACAGAGCTTAGCATAAGTGAACACACCCATGCTAAAGTTGACTAAAAAGAGAAATAAAAAATCATCTTTTGGAAATTGATCTTAATGCCTTAATTTAAAAAATGAGGAAAAACTCCAACCTTTAAGGACAACCAATTTTCTTTGTGAATGAATAATGTATCGTAAATAAATAAATGTTCTTCCTTAAAATACAGGGTGCATAAATCAGGACACCCCTATTCCCATAGAGGCAGATTTTTATTTTAAAGGCCAGTTATTTCATGGATCCAGGATACATCCTGATAACGTTCCCTTGGCCTCTGGAATTAAATCCCCATCATCACACACCCTTCACCATACCTAGAGATTGGCATAGGGTACTTTCCATAAGATCATCTCTCAGTGCAAATCAAACCAGCTATTAGGCGAACTGAGATAAAACCATAACTGTTGGATTCCATAATAAAAAGATTTTAAACACAAAAAAGTCAGAATTGTGAGATGTAAACTTGGAATTACGTGAAAAAAGTCAAAATTGCGAGATGTAAACTCTGATCCACTCCCAATTGTGAGATATATGTTTTGGTTTATTAATATTATTAATTCCATGGTAAAAAAAAATAATAAGCATCAGAGTCCTGAGGCCAGCAGCAGCTCTCAAACACCAATTAACTGATGTAAATGCAAAATTAAATTGTGAAATTACTTTAAAACATTTGTTAAATAAATAAAGGTGTCACGAATCATGCCTCTGTGGTTCCTCCCTCTCACCACCAGAGGGCACCATCACCTGAGCATTGACTTTTCACCCTGGACTCCATTTCCTATAACCCCGTATCTAGTCCTGATTGCTACCACATTTCAAACGGATTTTTGGAACACCCCTACAAATGCCGTCCCCTTCCCGAAGTGCCCATCAAGGTGCCAAAAACACCTTTTGGAATTTGCCATCACTCTTTGCAAAGTATTGGATTGGATTTTTGTGAATAGGCTATGGAGTATCTATTTTTTTTTTTATCCTCAGGGTCACTGGAAATCTGAGAGTCAACATGTTTATTTATCATTCACATTTACTTGTATTTTTGCAGGTTTTATCCTTCATACTTTGTCAGATGCCTGTATTGATCAGATTACACATTACTGGAAGCATTATACCAGTTCCACAGTCTATTGATAATGTTAAATTGATCATTTAAATAACCCAAATGAACCATTAAACATACATTAAACTGACTTTGAATAATACAAATATTGAACATACAATATAAAACAGAACCTAAAAATAGGAGTTTGTCACCTTCACAAACCTACACATATAGTTATATATTATTACATTAAAAATGAAACCCTAGCATTCAGGTGACCTACATTTTCATTAAAATCCTTAAAATGGTCAATTTGTCAACTAGATGTGCAAATTGTGATTTTATATTTTATTCAATCTTAAATCTTTTAGATTTTACAAAGAGACTGCTATACTGTCACCTCGGGGTGGGGATCATGTTTGTTAATGTTTACATAGCCACTTCATGCGTTTTCTGTGAGCGGATAGCGATCCGATCGTGAAAAGAGCAGGTGTAAAAGCGCTCCGAAACACATTCGAGACGGATTTGAATCCGATCGCTCAAACCTCTTCAGGAGGTGGTCTGGGCTAGTCTGGTTATCACCAGACCAGCTCAATCTTTTAAGATTGAACATTGGTCTGGGAAGTCTGCTGTATTCTCTACTGCACAAGAGACGTGATCAACGGGCCTCTTAGTTCAAATGACTCTGTACGCAATTGGATAGTCCTTCAACCAATCAGGTTGAGGATCAACGATCCGGGGGACTTTGCAGAGCGACGAGAAAAGTCCAGGCAGGAAACGCATCAACAAACGTGTTGGTTTGTACATAGATCGTGTACATGCATCTCACGGTACGTTCACACGGGGCGTCAGCGTCAACGCTTCCCATTGACTTTGAATGGGTGACGTCAAGCGTTGCCGAAAAGGATTGTGGATCCGTCGGCGGCGCTTCACTGGCGTTGCTCGCGGCAGAAGTTGAGAATTTTTCAACTTCTGCCGCGAGCAACGCCAGTGAAGCGCCGCAGACGGAAGCGTCAGCCAATCAGGATCGCTCTATGCAAATACAGTA
The DNA here is from genome assembly GCA_033366665.1 of Phoxinus dragarum. NCBI lineage: Eukaryota > Metazoa > Chordata > Actinopteri > Cypriniformes > Leuciscidae > Phoxinus > Phoxinus dragarum. Next base: position 31,344 of record JARPMJ010008339.1, read on the forward strand.
GCCAGGCGGCAGCCAATCACGTTCATCCTGTCATTCCTGTCTAATTTCATTGGCTGACGCTGCTATGACCATGGCGTCTGCCAAACTTCAGCCACGCCTTCCGTCAAGCGTTGACGCTGAAGCCCCGTGTGAACGTACCATTAGCCTTGTTTATACTCGACGCGTCCGCAAGAGCGCGAAGGTGCGCGCGGCAAAAATGACGTCGTTGCGGTGTGGGCGGTCGCGCGCGTTGGGGTGCGCAAAGGCCCATTTCGCCTGGCGGTGTGCACGGCAGATTTTGTAACAGCGCGCGCGGCTCCGCATCCGAAGATGAACGACTTCGAGCCGAATCTGGCCGAGCACGAACTTCTCATCACACCAGCACCCAGTTTGCGCGTCTAAATTAGTTGCTTACATTTCAAAAATGAGCATACAATAGCATAAAAAGCCTTTTTAATGAACATAAAGGTCCAATGTACACGAAAGTTAATGAAATGTTTAGTGAAATTAGAAAATATTTAAGAGATCGTTAATTTATTTGTATACGTACATGTATTTCCATATAGGCTAGCCTACATATTGTGTTCTAATGTCACAAGTACTAATCTCAGGGTTTACTGGGTTTTACACGATTATTTTTGTATTGGTGGTGGTAACTAAAATAAACAACGTGTTTATATTTCTTCTTCTCACCGATTCCTGATGGTTTAGAGAGGACAATTACTCGAGTCGCCCCCTGTAGTTTCAAAGAATAGTACAACGGCGAGCGCGTCAAGTATAAACGCCTCGACCGTTTGGAGAGGTGCGCGCGCAGTCAGCGGAGACTCGCGCTCGTGCGGACGCGTCGAGTATGAACAAGGCTTCAGATGGCGGCCCCACTGCTCGACCGCGCCAGTAGGCAGTAGCGGTCGATAGGGCGTCTATCTATATGATGTCTATGATGTCTATGGGTTTGTAGCATTGATCAGCGGTTTGTAGAAGCAGCAATGGCATCGAGCGATTTTTGCAGGTTGTGCAACAACAAAAAAACATGAAAGTGAGTGATATCTACACCCAGTCGAGCGATTTTTTGCTAAATCAAAAAGAAGCCATTAAGCATCGTCGAGACGAGAGGTTAAAATTAACTGGATTGGATTAAACCCGCCAGTAGTGCGCCAGGTGCATAAGCCAGTTTGTGATTGGTCCCCCACAAAAATTGTAACTGAAGGTACAGGTTTCCAGCCTGAGCCAAGAGGTCCTCGCTGCAGCCTGTAGCACGATGACGTAGCTGGATGGTCCAATACGTAGTGGACTCTGTTACGCGCATGCGCGGTGGTGTGTTTTGGCGACGGAAACAATCACACGTGCTTTGATCTTCCAAGAAGAATAAAGTTAATAAATGGTCACTTGAGTATGCAAGCTCTTTTCCGCCATAGAATAAAATATTTAAAAAAAATAATTGAGACTTTTTTTATCTCACAATTGCGAGTTTACATAGCATAGCCTACTGACTTTATTTCTCAGAATTGTGAGATATAAAGTCAGAATTGCGTGAAATAAAGTCTCAATTGCGTGTTATAAAGTCAGAATTGCGAGATAAAAAGTCAGAATTGGGGTGTTATAAAGTCAGAATTCTGACTTTTTTCTCGCAATTCTGAATTTATAACACATAATTGCGAGTTTATATCTCCCAATTCTGACATATTTTCTCAGAATTGTGTATATAAACTCGCAATTGCGAGTTATAAAGTCAAATAAATATTATTAAAAAATATTATTATTTTTTTTACCTCAGTAGGCTAGTTTAATATCTCACATCTCACAATTCTGACTTACACGCAATTGCGACTTTATATCATGCCATTCTGACTATCTCCCAATTGCGTATTATAAAGTCAGAATAGCGAGATATAAACATGCAATTCTGAGAAAAAAAGTCTGAATTTCAAGCTATATTTCTCGCAATTGCGAGTTTATATCTCATAATTATGACTTAATAACACGCAATTGCGACTTTATATTACGCAATTCTGACTTAATAACACACAATTGCGACTTTATATCACGCAATTCTTAGATAAAAAGTCAGAATAGTGAGATAAAAATCGCAATTACCTTTTTTAGGCTATTTCTCACTCCGTGGCGAAAACAAGCTTCCGTACATGTCTTGCAGACACTGAACAGCAAGAACCTTATGTACAGATCACTGGAAAAACGAATAGCCATTAAAGAAGGAACTCTTACCAGGCAAAATATCATTAAGCACTTTTTTTTTGACATCTGACAAGATTTATTTTCTTGATGCTGTTATTATTTTTGCATTTCCCTTGGATGTGTACTGGTAGTACGATGTTTACAGACCTTATTGTATTGTACCTTTAAAATTACAGAGACAATTAGATTATTGACTCATTTTTGCTTCCACTCAACAGCAAATATGACCTGAATAAAATAAAATGGCTAATAATAACAACCTCGCAATATCCCCGCAACATTTAATTATGACAGGTTTAGGGTTGATAATGAAAATTAAAAAGGCTTTATTTTAAAATGTTCTATATACACGCATTAAAAAATAATAATACTTGCAGTAAGGACATGCTATTAATCTATCAAATGTATGTTTAAAATCATGTGATTGAAATGTTGTAAAATTAACTATTTTGTAGAGAGAAACTCGGATAACTTAGCATCCCATTTATGTAATTACTTAGGCTATTCATCAACAATTACTTACTATTAAACTGTACTACTACTACTACACAGATTAGAACATCATCTCAATACAATATTGAGCAAACATGTCACCTTTACCAGCGCAGGCGAATTATAACCATAGATAGTACGATTATAACCCAGAGATCGTTACTGCGCATGCGTCACCATCCATCCACTACGTATTGGACCATCCAACTACGTCATCGTGCTACAGGCTGCAGCGAGGGGTGTCTCGCCTGAGCTGCAGGGCGAAAATCAAATCGCCGGTAGATCAGGCTTTACCCAGATCAGAGTTTACCCAGTCTAGGTCTGGGCCGCATTCCAGATAAAACTGGACAAGTGTAAATGCATCTGGTTGTTGAAACCACATATGTAAATTTGACTCCTCCCAACTGCTAAAAATGCTAAAAGATAAACGTGGTGAGCGTGTTATAGGCTATATGTCATGTTATATTCAGATATGACGGTGCTACCGCAACTAGCATCACCGCAGATGAGCAGCTTATCATCTATTCATCAAGCCAACGTGCAAACTATCACAAATCAAAGTGAAAGTAAGTCACAGACGCTTAACTCACAATCATCTTCATTAAAAGTAAAGAAACAAAATGATCTTACCAGGACTGTTGCCGCTCTCTCTTATTGGTCTTGATTTTGAAATTAGCTAATGATCAATAAAATGCAGCTCATATCTGTTGCTTTCGGCGACGTGAACTCAATTAAATCTATAGCGTGGGAATTGAAGATCAGATTTTATATTCGTTTTGCGAAAAACACATTTATGTGACCAGGTGTGAATCGTTTTGATGAATCAGATATCTATCCGATCTGAGAAAACGCATGAAGTGGCCAGGTGTAAACAGCCCCAATGATTTCACTCATTTATCAAATTTTTAACTAGCTAACACTTTAATTGTGATGAAGTCAAATCGGACTAACCTGAAGTGAATCTGGATTCCAAACCGCAAACGAAGTTCTCTGCTGAATATCATACAAGAGTGATGTGTTATTCTGCTACAGTATATGGTAAACTGTGTAAGTCTGTCTTAAATACTTACTTAATTTATGCAAATCTACATGTCAGCCAATCAGAGGTGATGTGTAGGCTACTGCCTTCCGGTAAATCACATGACATTAAGGAAATATACTGTCTTAAGACTTGAGAACTGAAACTTGTAGCCTAGAGTTTTTTCTTCAAAACAATGTGAAAATCTTCCTGCTCAGTCATTCATAGAACAAATATTTAAAGCAGACATGTTGTCAAAACAGCCAAAAGGTTTATTGAAAATAACTGCAATAGCTGAAATAAGAATCTTGACAAATATGTCAAGGGTCAATGATAACCATGATGGTAACATCAAATGAAACAATCATTCATCAACATCTAAACCTACGGCATAG
>JARPMJ010008340.1:0-35412 GCA_033366665.1 Phoxinus dragarum
AATTTTTTATATGTTATTAGGAGTCCAAAACAGTGTTAAACATGTCACTTCCTGTTGCCAGCAGGTGGCGCTATGACTGTAACTGAATTTGAGCATGGTCATGTGTTCAGGACAGAACTCTTATCAAACGTGTGAAGTTTGGGGCAGATTGGACATTGTTTGCCTGAGTTACAGCAACTTCCTGCTTCATGGCAAAACATCAAAATTTGTCAGGCCGCCGAGGACACGCCCTTTGACGAAAACTCTAGATCTTCGCAATTTAACGTTGCAAAGGCCTTAAGATTACACTCACCAAATTTGAAGATGATCAGATTAAAACTGTAGGAGGAGTTCGTTAAAGTACGAGGCCTGAAAATGGCAAAAAACTGCACAAAAATCAGAGAGGAAGTTCAAAATGGCTGACTTCCTGTTGTGTTTAAGGCTATGCTCCAAGAGACTTTTTTGTAGGTATTGGGTCATTACATGTATGTACCGAATTTCGTACACATACGTGAAACGTAGCGGGAGGTGCACTCCGTTGAACCTTTATAGGTGGCGCTATCGAGCCATTTTACCCCGCCCAATTCTGAAACGCATATCAGATGTCAATTTTCGCCAGTTTCAACGCGTGTGCAAATTTTCGTGAGTTTTCGTGCATGTTTAGGCCCTCAAAAATGCGATTAAACACGGAAAATAATAATAATTAAAGCTGCAAGCAGCGATGAAAGGGCCCTCGCACCCGTGCCACCGCCACCCGGTGGCTTTAGGAAGACAGAGCATGGTGGGCAATGTGCATTTAAGTAGGTAAAAATAGGAGGAGTATGTCAAAGTCAGTTACAAAAATGTCCTTGATTATGGGTGATAATAGCATCCGTTATTACTCAGATAAGTGTTGCTAGCATGTTTTAGCATGTTTCTAGCATGTTTAGAACTCAATGGCATATTAAATATGTCGCTAGTAATGCATCACAGTGTAAAACGTGTCACTTCCTGTCGACAGTAGGTGGCGCTATTACTTGTAACTTAAAATTGTCATGTAGATGTGTTCAGGGCAGGACTCTTATCAAACGTGTGAAGTTTGGGGCAGATTGGACATTGCCTTCTTCAGTAACACCAACTTCCTGTTTCATTGCATTAGCGTGCTTTAGCACTTAGCTAAGAATTGCTAGCATGTTTTAACATGTTTCTAACATGTATATAACTCAATGGCATATTTAATATGTTGCTAGTACTGCATCACAGTGTTTAAACATGTCATTTCCTGTTGCCAGTAGGTGGCGCTATTACTATAACTGAATATTCTCATGTAAATGTGTTAAACATGAGAATATTCAACCGTGTGAAGTTTGGGGCAGATTGAACATCCAATGCCTGAGTTACAGCAAATTCCTATTTAATTGCATTAATAGCATGATTTAGCACTTAGCTAATGTTTGCTAGCATGTTTTAGCATGTTTCTAGTATGTTGTTAACATGTTTAACACTTGCTGCCACTTTTTTGTATATTATTAGGAGTCCAAAACTGTGTTAAACATGTCACTTCCTGTTGCCAGCAGGTGGCGCTATGACTAACTGAATTTGAGCATGGTCATGTGTTCAGGACAGAACGCTTATCAAACGTGTGAAGTTTGGGGCAGATTGGACATTCAATGCCTGAGTTACAGCAAATTCCTATTTAATTGCAGTAATAGCATGCTTTAGCACTTAGCTAATGTTTGCTAGCATGTTTTAGCATGTTTCTAGTATGTTGTTAACATGTTAAGCACTTGCTGGCAATTTTTTATATGTTATTAGGAGTCCAAAACAGTGTTAAACATGTCACTTCCTGTTGCCAGCAGGTGGCGCTATGACTGTAACTGAATTTGAGCATGGTCATGTGTTCAGGACAGAAATCTTATCAAACGTGTGAAGTTTGGGGCAGATTGGACATTGTTTGCCTGAGTTACAGCAACTTCCTGTTTCATGGCGAAACATCAAAATTTTGTCAGGCCGCCGAGGACACGCCCTTCGACGAAAACTCTAGATCTTCGCAATTTAACGTCGCAAAGGCCTTAAGATTACACTCACCAAATTTGAAGATGATCAGATTAAAACTGTAGGAGGAGTTCGTTAAAGTACGAGGGCTGAAAATGGCAAAAACTGCCCAAAAATCAGAGGAGGAAGTTCAAAATGGCTGACTTCCTGTTGTGTTTAAGGCTATGCTCCAAGAGACTTTTTAGTAGGTATTGGGTCATTACATGTATATACCGAATTTCGTACACATACGTGACACGTAGCGGGAGGCGCACTCCGTTTGAACCTTTATAGGTGGCGCTATCGAGCCATTTTACCCCGCCCAATTCTGAAACGCATATCAGATGTCAATTTTCGCCAGTTCTGACGCGTTGTGCAAATTTTCGTGAGTTTTCGTGCATGTTTAGGCCCTCAAAAATGCGATTGAATGCGGAAAATAATAATAATAATAATAATAATAATAAACAGAGCAATTCCCAATAGTGTCCTCGCACCATCGGTGCTCGGGCCCTAATAATAATTAAAGCTGCAAGCAGCGATGAAAGGGCCCTCGCACCCGTGCCACCGCCACCCGGTGGCTTTAGGGAAAGGACAGGAGCACGGTGGGCAATGTGCATTTAAGTAGGTAAAAATAGGAGGAGTATGTCAAAGTCAGTTACAAAAATGTCCTTGATTATGGGGATAATAGCATGCGTTACAACTCAGATAAGTGTTGCTAGCATGTTTTAGCATGTTTCTAGCATGTTTAGAACTCAATGGCATATTAAATATGTCTCTAGTAATGCATCACAGTGTAAAACGTGTCACTTCCTGTCGCCAGTAGGTGGCGCTATTACTTTAACTTAAAATTGTCATGTAGATGTGTTCAGGGCAGGATTCTTATCAAACGTGTGAAGTTTGGAAGTTTGGGGCAGATTGGACATTGCCTTCTTCAGTAACACCAACTTCCTGTTTCATTGCATTAGCGTGCTTTAGCACATAGCTAAGAATTGCTAGCATGTTTTAACATGTTTCTAACATGTATATAACTCAATGGCATATTTAATATGTTGCTAGTACTGCATCACAGTGTTAAACATGTCACTTCCTGTTGCCAGTAGGTGGCGCTATTACTATAACTGAAAAGTGTCATGTAGATGTGTTCAGGACAGGACTCTTATCAAACGTGTAAAGTTTGGGGCAGATTGGACATTGCCTTCTTCAGTAACACCAACTTCCTGTTCATTGCATTAGCGTGCTTTAGCACTTAGCTAAGAATTGCTAGCATGTTTTAACATGTTTCTAACATGTATATAACTCAATGGCATATTTTAATATGTTGCTAGTACTGCATCACAGTGTTAAACATGTCATTTCCTGTTGCCAGTAGGTGGCGCTATTACTATAACTGAATATTCTCATGTAAATGTGTTAAACATGAGAATATTCAACCGTGTGAAGTTTGGGGCAGATTGAACATCCAATGCCTGAGTTACAGCAAATTCCTATTTAATTGCATTAATAGCATGATTTAGCACTTAGCTAATGTTTGCTAGCATGTTTTAGCATGTTTCTAGTATGTTGTTAACATGTTAAGCACTTGCTGGCAATTTTTTATATGTTATTAGGAGTCCAAAACAGTGTTAAACATGTCACTTCCTGTTGCCAGCAGGTGGCGCTATGACTGTAACTGAATTTGAGCATGGTCATGTGTTCAGGACAGAACGCTTATCAAACGTGTGAAGTTTGGGGCAGATTGGACATTCAATGCCTGAGTTACAGCAAATTCCTATTTAATTGCAGTAATAGCATGCTTTAGCACTTAGCTAATGTTTGCTAGCATGTTTTAGCATGTTTCTAGTATGTTGTTAACATGTTAAGCACTTGCTGGCAATTTTTTATATGTTATTAGGAGTCCAAAACAGTGTTAAACATGTCACTTCCTGTTGCCAGCAGGTGGCGCTATGACTGTAACTGAATTTGAGCATGGTCATGTGTTCAGGACAGAACGCTTATCAAACGTGTGAAGTTTGGGGCAGATTGGACATTCAATGCCTGAGTTACAGCAACTTCCTGTTTCATGGCGAAACATCAAAATTTGTCAGGCCGCCGAGGACACGCCCTTCAACGAAAACTCTAGATCTTCGCAATTTAACGTTGCAAAGGCCTTAAGATTACACTCACCAAATTTGAAGATGATCAGATTAAAACTGTAGGAGGAGTTCGTTAAAGTACGAGGCCTGAAAATGGCAAAAAACTGCACAAAAATCAGAGAGGAAGTTCAAAAAAGGCTGACTTCCTGTTGTGTTTAAGGCTGTGCTCCAAGAGACTTTTTTGTAGGTATTGGGTCATTACATGTATGTACCGAATTTCGTACACATACGTGAAACGTAGCGGGAGGCGCACTCCGTTGAACCTTTATAGGTGGCGCTATCGAGCCATTTTACCCCGCCCAATTCTGAAACGCATATCAGATGTCAATTTTCGCCAGTTCTGACGCGGTGTGCAAATTTTCGTGAGTTTTCGTGCATGTTTAGGCCCTCAAAAATGCGATTAAACACGGAAAATAATAATAATAATAATAATAAACAGAGCAATTCCAATAGTGTCCTCGCACCATCGGTGCTCGGGCCCTAATTAAAGCTGCAAGCAGCGATGAAAGGGCCCTCGCACCCGTGCCACCGCCACCCGGTGGCTTTAGGAAGACAGAGCACGGTGGGCAATGTGCATTTAAGTAGCTAAAAATAGGAGTATGTCAAAGTCAGTTACAAAAATGTCATTGATTATGGGGATAATAGCATGCGTTATACCTCAGATAAGTGTTGCTAGCATGTTTCTAGCATGTTTAGAACTCAATGGCATATTAAATATGTCGCTAGTAATGCATCACAGTGTAAAACGTGTCACTTCCTGTCGACAGTAGGTGGCGCTATTACTTTAACTTAAAATTGTCATGTAGATGTGTTCAGGGCAGGACTCTTATCAAACGTGTGAAGTTCGGGGCAGATTGGACATTGCCTTCTTCAGTAACACCAACTTCCTGTTTCATTGCATTAGCGTGCTTTAGCACTTAGCTAAGAATTGCTAGCATGTTTTTAACATGTTTCTAACATGTATATAACTCAATGGCATATTTAATATGTTGCTAGTACTGCATCACAGTGTTAAACATGTCACTTCCTGTTGCCAGTAGGTGGCGCTATTACTATAACTGAAAAGTGTCATGTAGATGTGTTCAGGGCAGGACTCTTATCAAACGTGTAAAGTTTGGGGGCAGATTGGACATTGCCTTCTTCAGTAACACCAACTTCCTGTTTCATTGCATTAGCATGCTTTAGCACTTAGCTAAGAATTGCTAGCATGTTTTAACATGTTTCTAACATGTATATAACTCAATGGCATATTTAATATGTTGCTAGTACTGCATCACAGTGTTAAACATGTCACTTCCTGTTGCCAGTAGGTGGCGCTATTACTATAACTGAAAAGTGTCATGTAGATGTGTTCAGGACAGGACTCTTATCAAACGTGTAAAGTTTGGGAAAGATTGGACATTGCCTTCTTTAGTAACAACAACTTCCTCTTTCATTGCATTAGCATGCTTTAGCACTTAGCTAAAAATTGCTAGCATGTTTTAACAGGTTTCTAACATGTTTATAACTCAATGGCATATTTAATATGTTGCTAGTACTGCATCACAGTGTTAAACATGTCACTTCCTGTTGCCAGTAGGTGGCGCTATTACTATAACTGAATATTCTCATGTAAATGTGTTAAACATGAGAATATTCAACCGTGTGAAGTTTGGGGCAGATTAAACATCCAATGCCTGAGTTACAGCAAATTCCTATTTAATTGCATTAATAGCATTATTTAGCACCTAGCTAATGTTTGCTAGCATGTTTTAGCATGTTTCTAGTATGTTGTTAACATGTTTAACACTTGCTGGCACTTTTTTGTATGTTATTGGGAGTCCAAAACAGTGTTAAACATGTCACTTCCTGTTGCCAGCAGGTGGCGCTATGACTGTAACTGAATTTGAGCATGGTCATGTGTTCAGGACAGAACGCTTATCAAATGTGTGAAATTTGGGGCAGATTGGACATTCAATGCCTGAGTTACAGCAAATTCCTATTTAATTGCAGTAATAGCATGCTTTAGCACTTAGCTAATGTTGGCTAGCATGTTTTAGCATGTTTCTAGTATGTTGTTAAAATGTTAAGCACTTGCTGGCAATTTTTTATATGTTATTAGGAGTCCAAAACAGTGTTAAACATGTCACTTCCTGTTGCCAGCAGGTGGCGCTATGACTGTAACTGAATTTGAGCATGGTCATGTGTTCAGGAAAGAACTCTTATCAAACGTGTGAAGTTTGGGGCAGATTGGACATTGTTTGCCTGAGTTACAGCAACTTCCTGTTTCATGGCGAAACATCAAAATTTGTCAGGCCGCCGAGGACACGCCCTTTGACGAAAACTCTAGATCTTCGCAATTTAACGTCGCAAAGGCCTTAAGATTACACTCACCAAATTTGAAGATGATCAGATTAAAACTGTAGGAGGAGTTCGTTAAAGTACGAGGCCTGAAAATGGCAAAAACTGCACAAAAATCAGAGAGGAAGTTCAAAATGGCTGACTTCCTGTTGTGTTTAAGGCTATGCTCCAAGAGACTTTTTTGTAGGTATTGGGTCATTACATGTATGTACCCAAATTTCGTACACATACGTGAAACGTAGCGGGAGGCGCACTCCGTTGAACCTTTATAGGTGGCGCTATCGAGCCATTTTACCCCGCCCCAATTCTGAAACGCATATCAGATGTCAATTTTCGCCAGTTCTGACGGCGTGTGCAAATTTTCGTGAGTTTTCGTGCATGTTTAGGCCCTCAAAAATGCGATTAAACACGGAAAATAATAATAATAATAATAAATATAGCTGCAAGCAGCCATTACGGGGCCAAGCGCAAAAGCAGACGACGAGATATGCCTACATGGCTGAAAGAGTGAGACAAACTGCAGCAAGGAGCAATTAAAGACATTTGAAGATGAATTTTGGCAAAATGGTTGAAAAATCACATACAATAACTAAAAATATGATTATCACTTTCGACCAATAGGTGGCGCAGTTACGAAACTGATGTGGTCAGAGTGAAGTGACAATGACACATACAAAGTTTGGTGTCAATATGTCAAGGATTTGCAGATATAAATCCTGATAGTCATTTTGGCATCATGCCTCAACTTTGCATCTGCGGTATACGAAAAAGGTTTCGTCTATCGACACGAAATCCATAACTTTTACTCGGCACGGTCTGGAGATGACACGATCCGATTTTGGTGAAAATCGGACGTTCGGGTCTAGGAGGAGTTCGAAAAAGTAGGTTTTAAAAGAAAATAAAGATGGCGGACAGGAACTTTGATTGACTATGGCAAAATTGGTATCTATGTTTTCAGCATAACCCAAGGAATCTATTGAGATCAGTGTCATTACTATAGGCAAATTTATTCAAAAGTTATTAGCATTTTTGGAAATTTCATTATAACTTTTGACCAAAAGGGGGCGCTGTCTCATACATTTTTGAGTACCTTTAGGGCGTTGTACTGATGACTCATGCTGAGTTTCGTAACGATACGTTCATGCGTTCATAAAATACAGCATTTTAGCACATAATTCAAAATGGCCGACAGCCAAAATGGCCGATATGGGAAAATTGGATATCAGTCGACTCAGCACGATGCCCTGAATCTAACGAGACCACTTTTGTGATTTTTGGACAAACCGTTCAGAAGTTATAAGCAAAAATATAAATTCTTCATATCTCCGGACCAGTAGGTGGCGCTGCGCCGAAACGCAGCATGTAGCCTCAGGTCATGCTTGTGATGACATGTACCAAATTTGGTCTGAATCCGATAAAGCGTTGTGGAGATACGGCCTTACGTCTGTTTTTGCAAGCGCTACGTAAAATTTATTTGCGCGGTATTCGAGAACGGTAATTCGAATCAACTTGAATTCCATAACTTTTTGTCGTCATGGTCTGGAGTTGATCTGGTTCAATTTTCGTGAAATTCGGAGCAACGGCCTAGGAGGAGTTCGAAAAGTAGGTTTTTTTGGAAAATTCAAAATGGCGGGGAAAACTATTATGACGGAAAATGACGTCATAGGGTGCAATCGAATCGGTCGTGAGCTCAGGAATCAGAGGAAAAAAGAATTTTGATTCTAGCCCTTACGGTTCAAAAGTTATCAGCATAGACATGAGTGAAACTTTGGACTGTTGGTGGCGCTAGAGGGAATGAGTTGGAGACACCAAAATTGGTGTATTTAATGTTGGGACTGTCCTCTATCAGAATGTCAAATAAAATCAACTTTCCCGCAAGCGGTTCATAGGGCTGCCATAGACTTCAATGGCGGAAGAAGAAGAATAATAAATATAGCTGCAAGCAGCAATCACCGGGGCCAAGCGCAAGCAAGACGACAAGACATGCCAAAGTGGCTGGAAGTGAGAGACCAACTGCAGCAAGGAGCAATTGAAGACATTTAAAGATGAATTTTGGCAAAATGGTTGAAAAATCACATACATTAACTAAAAATATGATTATCACTTTCGACCAATAGGTGGCGCAGTTACGAAACTGATGTGATGTGGTCAGAGTGAAGTGACAATGACACTTACAAAGTTTGGTGTCAATATGTCAAGGCATTGCAGATATAAAGCCTGAATAGTCATTTTGGCATCATGCCTCAACTTTGCCACTGCGGTATACGAAAACGGTTTCGTCTATCGACACGAAATCCATAACTTTTACTCGGCACGGTCTGGAGATGACACGATCCGATTTTGGTGAAAATCGGACCTTCGGTCTAGGAGGAGTTCGAAAAAGTAGGTTTTAAAAGAAAATAAAGATGGCGGACAGGAAGTTTGGCTGACTATGGCAAAATTGGTATCTATGTTTTCAGCATAACCCAAGGAATCTATTGAGATCAGTGTCATTACTTTAGGCAAATTTATTCAAAAGTTATTAGCATTTTTTGGAAATTTCATTATAACTTTTGACCAAAAGGTGGCGCTGTCTCATAAATTTTTTGAGTACCTTTAGGGCGTTGTACTGATGACCCATACTGAGTTTCGTAACGATACGTTCATGCGTTCATAAAATACAGCATTTTAGCACATAATTCAAAATGGCCGACAGCCAAAATGGCCGATATGGGAAAATTGGATATCAGTCGACTCAGCACGACGCCCTGAATCTAACGAGGACCACTTTTGTGATTTTTGGACAAACCGTTCAGAAGTTATAAGCAAAAACATAAATTCTTCATATCTCCGGACCAGTATGGTGGCGCTGCGCCGAAACGCAGCATGTAGCCTCAGGTCATGCTTGTGATGACAATGTACCAAATTTGGTCTGAATCCATTAAAGCGTTGTGGAGATACGGCCTTACGTCTGTTTTCGCAAGCGCTACGTAAAATTTATTTGCGCGGTATTCGAGAACGGTAATTCGAATCAACTTGAATTCCATAACTTTTGGTCGTCAAGGTCTGGAGATGATCTGGTTTATTTTTCGTGAAATTCGGAGCAACGGCCTAGGAGGAGTTCGAAAAAGTAGGTTTTTCGGAAAATTCAAAATGGCGGGAGAACTATTATGACGGAAAATGACGTCATAGGGTGCAGTCGAATCGTCATGAGCTCAGGAATCAGAGGAAAAAAGAATTTTGTTTCTAGCCCTTGTGGTTCAAAAGTTATTAGCATAAACATGAGTGAAACTTTGGACAGCTGGTGGCGCTAGAGGGAATGAGTTGGAGACTCCAAATTTGCTATGGTGATAGTTCAGGCTGTCCTCTATCACTGTGCCAATTTGTATAAGTTTCCCGCAAACGGTTCTATAGGCTGCCATAGACGCCCAGTCGGAAAAAGAAAAAGAAAAAGAAGAAGAATAAGAACGGGAACAGATACAATAGGTGCCCGCACTTTCAGTGCTTGGCCCCTAAATATAGCTGCAAGCAGCAATCACCGGGGCCAAGCGCAAGCAAGACGACAAGACATGCCAAAGTGGCTGGAAGTGAGAGACCAACTGCAGCAAGGAGCAATTGAAGACATTGAAAGATGAATTTTGGCAAAATGGTTGAAAAATCACATACAATAACTAAAAATATGATTATCACTTTCGACCAATAGGTGGCGCAGTTACGAAACTGATGTGATGTGGTCAGAGTGAAGTGACAATGACACTTACAAAGTTTGGTGTCAATATGTCAAGGCATTGCAGATATAAAGCCTGAATAGTCATTTTGGCATCATGCCTCAACTTTGCCACTGCGGTATACGAAAACGGTTTCGTCTATCGACACGAAATCCATAACTTTTACTCGGCACGGTCTGGAGATGACACGATCCGATTTTGGTGAAAATCTGACCTTCGGTCTAGGAGGAGTTCGAAAAAGTAGGTTTTAAAAGAAAATAAAGATGGCGGACAGGAAGTTTGGCTGACTATGGCAAAATTGGTATCTATGTTTTCAGCATAACCCAAGGAATCTATTGAGACCAGTGTCATTACTATAGGCAAATTTATTCAAAAGTTATTAGCATTTTTGGAAATTTCATTATAACTTTTGACCAAAAGGTGGCGCTGTCTCATAATCTTTTGAGTACCTTTAGGGCCTTGTACTGATGACCCATACTGAGTTTCGTAACGATACGTTCATGCGTTCGTAAAATACAGCATTTTAACACATAATTCAAAATGGCCGACAGCCAAAATGGCCGATATGGGAAAATTGGATATCAGTCAACTCAGCATGACGCCCTGAACCTAACAAGACCACTTTTGTGATTTTTGGACAAACCGTTCAGAAGTTATAAGCAAAAACATAAATTCTTCATATCTCCGGACCAGTAGGTGGCGCTGCGCCGAAACGCAGCATGTAGCCTCAGGTCATGCTTGTGATGACATGTACCAAATTTGGTCTGAATCCGATAAAACGTTGTGGAGATACAGCCTTACGTCTGTTTTCGCAAGCGCAACGTAAAATTAAATTGCGCGGTATTCGTGAACGGTTTGACAAATCAACTTGAATTCCATAACTTTTTGTCGTCATGGTCTGGAGATGATCTGGTTCAATTTTCGTGAAATTCGGAGCAACGGCCCAGGAGGAGTTCGAAAAAGTAGGTTTTTCGGAAAATTCAAAATGGCGGGAAAACTATTATGACGGAAAATGACGTCATAGGGTCCAGTCGAATCGTCGTGAGCTCAGGAATCAGAGGAAAAAAGAATTTTGTTTCTAGCCCTTGTGGTTCAAAAGTTATTAGCATAAATATGAGTGAAACTTTGGACAGCTGGTGGCGCTAGAGGGAATGAGTTGGAGACTCCAAATTTGCTATGGTGATAGTTCAGGCTGTCCTCTATCACTGTGCCAATTTTCATAAGTTTCCCGCAAACGGTTCTATAGGCTGCCATAGACGCCCAGTCGGAAGAAAAAGAAAAAGAAGAAGAAAAAGAACCGGAACAGATACAATAGGTGCCCGCACCTTCAGTGCTTGGCCCCTAAAAAGAAGAAGAACAAGACGACAAGACATGCCAAAGTGGCTGGGAGTGTGAGACCCACTGCAGCAAGGAGCAATTAAAGACATTTGAAGATGAATTCTGGCAAAATGGTTGAAAAATCACATACAATAACTAAAAATATGATTATCACTTTCGACCAATAGGTGGCGCAGTTACGAAACTGATGTGATGTGGTCAGAGTGAAGTGACAATGACACATACAAAGTTTGGTGTCAATATGTCAAGGCATTGCAGATATAAAGCCTGAATAGTCATTTTGGCATCATGCCTCAACTTTGCCACTGCGGTATACGAAAACGGTTTTGTCTATCAACACGAAATCCATAACTTTTACTCGGCACAGTCTGGAGATGACACGATCCGATTTTGGTGAAAATCGGACGTTCGGTCTAGGAGGAGTTCGAAAAAGTAGGTTTTAAAAGAAAATAAAGATGGCGGACAGGAACTTTGATTGACTATGGCAAAATTGGTATCTATGTTTTCAGCATAACCCAAGGAATCTATTGAGATCAGTGTCATTACTATAGGCAAATTTATTCAAAAGTTATTAGCATTTTTGGAAATTTCATTATAACTTTTGACCAAAAGGTGGCGCTGTCTCATAAATTTTTGAGTACCTTTAGGGCGTTGTACTGATGACTCATACTGAGTTTCGTAATGATACGTTCAAGCGTTCATAAAATACAGCATTTTAGCACATAATTCAAAATGGCCGACAGCCAAAATGGCCGATATGGGAAAATTGGATATCAGTCAACTCAGCACGACGCCCTGAATCTAACGAGATCACTTTTGTGATTTTTGGACAAACCGTTCAGAAGTTATAAGCAAAAACATAAATTCTTCATATCTCCGGACCAGTAGGTGGCGCTGCGCCGAAACGCAGCATGTAGCCTCAAGTCATGCTTGTGATAACATGTACCAAATTTGGTCTGAATCCGATAAAGCGTTGTGGAGATACGGCCTTACGTCGGTTTTCGCAAGCGCTACGTAAAATTTATTTGAGCGGTATTCGAGAACGGTAATTCGAATCAACTTGAATTCCATAACTTTTGGTCGTCAAGGTCTGGAGGTGATCTGGTTCATTTTTCGTGAAATTCGGAGCAACGGCCTAGGAGGAGTTCGAAAAAATAGGTTTTTCGGAAAATTCAAAATGGCGGGAAAACTGTTATGACGGAAAATGACGTCATAGGGTGCAGTCGAATCGTCATGAGCTCAGGAATCAGAGGAAAAAAGAATTTTGTTTCTAGCCCTTGTGGTTCAAAAGTTATTAGCATAAACATGAGTGAAACTTTGGACAGCTGGTGGCGCTAGAGGGAATGAGTTGGAGACTCCAAATTTGCTATGGTGATAGTTCAGGCTGTCCTCTATCACTGTGCCAATTTGTATAAGTTTCCCGCAAACGGTTCTATAGGCTGCCATAGACGCCCAGTCGGAAGAAAAAGAAAAAGAAATATAGCTGCAAGCAGCAATCACCGGGGCCAAGCGCAAGCAAGACGACAAGACATGCCAAAGTGGCTGGGAGTGTGAGACCCACTGCAGCAAGGAGCAATTAAAGACATTTGAAGATGAATTTTGGCAAAATGGTTGAAAAATCACATACAATAACTAAAAATATGATTATCACTTTCGACCAATAGGTGGCGCAGTTACGAAACTGATGTGATGTGATCAGAGTGAAGTGACAATGACACATACAAAGTTTGGTGTCAATATGTCAAGGCATTGCAGATGTAAAGCCTGAATAGTCATTTTGGCAACATGCCTCAACTTTGCCGCTGCGGTATATAAAAACGGTTTCGTCTATCAACACGAAATCCATAACTTTTACTCGGCACGGTCTGGAGATGACACGATCCGATTTTGGTGAAAATCGGACCTTCGGTCTAGGAGGAGTTCGAAAAAGTAGGTTTTAAAAGAAAATAAAGATGGCGGACAGGAAGTTTGGCTGACTATGGCAAAATTGGTATCTATGTTTTCAGCATAACCCAAGGAATCTATTGAGATCAGTGTCATTACTATAGGCAAATTTATTCAAAAGTTATTAGCATTTCGTGAAAATTTGTTACAACTTTTGACCAAAAGGTGGCGCTGTCTTTAAATCTGTTGAGTACTTTCAGGACATGGTGTTGATGGCACATACTGAGTTTCATAATGTTACAGCAATGCATTCGTTAAGTATAGCATTTTACATCACTAAACTGCATTGAAGTCAATGGGAATTTCATGTTTTGTTTAGTTTTAGCGCCACCAAGAGGCTCAATCCCACAGTTTTTTTTGTGTGTGTCCTCAGACTGAGCCCATGCATCTGTGTGTGAATTTTGGTGAAAATATCTCAATTAGATTCAACGATATAGACATTTATGTGAAAAAAACGCGTCAAAAACGACTGACACGTGACTTTGATTGAATTTTACTACCCCTTACGATCAATATTTTGAGATTTGGGCATTGTCATATAGCTATCGACCTATGTTTCCAAACTTCTGACGGTGGTTTCGTCTCGATCGGACTAGCGGTTTCGAAGATATCGCCAAATGTTTTTTAAGCGCTAAATTACAACGCTGCACAAACCACATGCCGAAACCTGGCAAGTCTGGTATCGTTGGACTCGGCAACGATTCAGGAGTCTAAGGAGATGCCTCCCGTGAGAATAAGTTGACCACACCCAAAGTTATGAGCATTTGAAAAAAAAAAAAAATCCACTAGGTGGCGCTGTTTCGAAACTTCTCAGGCTCCTTCAGGGCATTGTACTGATGACCCGTACCGAGTTTCGTAAAAATTAGTTTATGCGTTCAAAAAATACAGCATTTTAGCACATAATTCAAAATGGCCGACAGACAAAATGGCCGATCTGGAAAAATTGGATATCAGTCGACTCGGCATGAAGCCCTGAATCTAACGAGACCACGTTTAGGATTCTTGGACAAACCGTTCAGAAGTTATAAGCCAAAATAGCAATTTTTTATATCTCCGGACCAGTAGGTGGCGCTGCGCCGAAACGCAGCATGCAGCTTCAGGTCATGCTTGTGATGACATGTACCAAGTTTGGTCTGAATACGATAAAGCGTTGCAGAGATACAGCCTTACGTCTATTTTCGCAAGTGCTACGTACAATTTGTTTGTGCGTTTATCAAAAACGGTTAAGCGAATCAACTTGAATTCCATAACTTTTTGTCGGCACTGCCTGAAGATGATCTGGTGCAATTTTGGTGAGAATCGGACAAACCGTCTAGGACAAGTTCGCAAAAGTAGTTTTTTTTGGACAATTCAATATGGCGGACATATTTTTTTGACGGAAAATGACGTCATAGAGTGCAATCGAATCGGCATGAGCTCAGGAATCAGAGGAAAAAATAATTTTGTTGATACGCCTTACGGTTCAAAAGTTATTAGCATGCAATTTCTGAAACTTTGGACAGGTGGTGGCGCTAGAGGGAATGAGTTAGAAACACCAAAATTGGTGTATTTGATGTTGGGAATGTCCTCTATCAGAATGTCAAACCAAAACAACTTTCCCGCATACGCTTCTATGGGCTGCCATAGACGCCCAGTCGGAAGAAGAAGAATAAGAACGGGAACAGATACAATAGGTGCCCGCACCTTCAGTGCTTGGCCCCTAAAAAGAAGAAATATAGCTGCAAGCAGCAATCACCGGGGCCAAGCGCAAGCAAGACGACAAGACGTGCCAAAGTGGCTGGGAGTGAGAGATCAACTGCAGCAAGGAGCAATTGAAGACATTAAAAGATGAATTTTGGCAAAATGGTTGAAAAATCACATGCATTAACTTAAAAATATGATTTAATAGATTATCACTTTCGACCAATAGGTGGCGCAATTACGAAACTGATGTGATGTGGTCAGAGTGAAGTGACAATGACACATACAAAGTTTGGTGTCAATATGTGAAGGCATTGCAGATATAAAGCCTGAATAGTCATTTTTGCATCATGCCTCAACTTTGCCACTGCGGTATACGAAAACGGTTTCGTCTATCGACACGAAATCCATAACTTTTACTCGGCACGGTCTGGAGATGACACGATCCGATTTTGGTGAAAATCGGACGTTCGGTCTAGGAGGAGTTCGAAAAAGTAGGTTTTAAAAGAAAATAAAGATGGCGGACAGGAAGTTTGGCTGACTATGGCAAAATTGGTATCTATGTTTTCAGCATAACCCAAGGAATCTATTGAGATCAGTGTCATTACTATAGGCAAATTTATTCAAAAGTTATTAGCATTTTTGGAAATTTCATTATAACTTTTGACCAAAAGGTGGCGCTGTCTCATAAATTTTTGAGTACCTTTAGGGCGTTGTACTGATGACCCATACTGAGTTTCGTAACGATGCGTTCATGCGTTCATAAAATACAGCATTTTAGCACATAATTCAAAATGGCCGACAGCCAAAATGGCCGATATGGGAAAATTGGATATCAGTCAACTCAGCACGACGCCCTGAATCTAACGAGACCACTTTTGTGATTTTTGGACAAACCGTTCAGAAGTTATAAGCAAAAACATAAATTATTCATATCTCCGGACCAGTAGGTGGCACTGCGCCGAAACGCAGCATGTAGCCTCAGGTCATGCTTGTGATAACATGTACCAAATTTGGTCTGAATCCAATAAAGCGTTGTGGAGATATGGCCTTATGTCTGTTTTCGCAAGCGCTAAATAAAATTTATTTGCGCGGTATTCGAGAACGGTAATTCGAATCAACTTGAATTCCATAACTTTTGGTCGTCAACGTCTGGAGATGATCTGGTTCATTTTTCGTGAAATTCGGAGCAACGGCCTAGGAGGAGTTCGAAAAAGTAGGTTTTTCGGAAAATTCAAAATGGCGGGAAAACTATTATGACGGAAAATGACGTCATAGGGTGCAGTCGAATCGTCATGAGCTCAGGAATCAGAGGAAAAAAGAATTTTGTTTCTAGCCCTTGTGGTTCAAAAGTTATTAGCATAAACATGAGTGAAACTTTGGACAGCTGGTGGCGCTAGAGGGAATGAGTTGGAGACTCCAAATTTGCTATGGTGATAGTTCAGGCTGTCCTCTATCACTGTGCCAATTTGTATAAGTTTCCCGCAAACGGTTCTATAGGCTGCCATAGACGCCCAGTCGGAAGAAAAAAAAGAAGAAGAATAAGAACGGGAACAGATACAATAGGTGCCCGCACCTTCAGTGCTTGGCCCCTAAATATAGCTGCAAGCAGCCATTACGGGGCCAAGCGCAAAAGCAGACGACGAGATATGCCTAATGGCTGAAAGTGTGAGACAAACTGCAGCAAGGAGCAATTAAAGACATTTAAAGATGAATTTTGGCAAAATGGTTGAAAAATCACATACAATAACTAAAAATATGATTATCACTTTCGACCAATAGGTGGCGCAGTTACGAAACTGATGTGATGTGGTCAGAGTGAAGTGACAATGACACTTACAAAGTTTGGTGTCAATCTGTCAAGGCATTGCAGATATAACACCTTAATAGTAATTTTGGCATTGTGCCTCAACTTTGCCACTGCGGTATACGAAAACGGTTTCGTCTATCGACACGAAATCCATAACTTTTACTCGGCACGGTCTGGAGATGACACGATCCGATTTTGGTGAAAATCGGACGTTCGGTCTAGGAGGAGTTCGAAAAAGTAGGTTTAAAAAGAAAATAAAGATGGCGGACAGGAAGTTTGGCTGACTATGGCAAAATTAGTATCTATGTTTTCAGCATAACCCAAGGAATCTATTGAGATCAGTGTCATTACTATAGGCAAATGTATTCAAAAGTTATTAGCATTTTTGGAAATTTCATTATAACTTTTGACCAAAAGGTGGCGCTGTCTCATAATCTTTTGAGTACCTTTAGGGCATTGTACTGATGACCCATACTGAGTTTCGTAACGATACGTTCATGCGTTCATAAAATACAGCATTTTAGCACATAATTCAAAATGGCCGACAGCCAAAATGACCGATATGGGAAAATTGTATATCAGTCAACTCAGCATGACGCCCTGAACCTAACGAGACCCCTTTTGTGATTTTTGGACAAACCGTTCAGAAGTTATAAGCAAAAACATAAATTCTTCATATCTCCGGACCAGTAGGTGGCGCTGCGCCGAAACGCCGCATGTAGCCTCAGGTCATGCTTGTGATGACATGTACCAAATTTGGTCTGAATCCGATAAAGCGTTGTGGAGATACGGCCTTACGTCTGTTTTCGCAAGCGCTATGTAAAATTTATTTGCGCGGTATTCGAGAACGGTAATTCGAATCAACTTGAATTCCATAACTTTTTGTCGTCATGGTCTGGAGATGATCTGGTTCAATTTTCGTGAAATTCGAGCAACGGCCTAGGAGGAGTTCGAAAAAGTAGGTTTTTCGGAAAATTCAAAATGGCGGGAAAACTATTATGACGGAAAATGACGTCATAGGGTGCAGTCGAATCGTCATGAGCTCAGGAATCAGAGGAAAAAAGAATTTTGTTTCTAGCCCTTGTGGTTCAAAAGTTATTAGCATAAACATGAGTGAAACTTTGGACAGCTGGTGGCGCTAGAGGGAATGAGTTGGAGACTCCAAATTTGCTATGGTGATAGTTCAGGCTGTCCTCTATCACTGTGCCAATTTGTATAAGTTTCCCGCAAACGGTTCTATAGGCTGCCATAGACGCCCAGTCGGAAGAAAAAAAAGAAAAAAAAGAAAAAGAAGAAGAAATATAGCTGCAAGCAGCAATCACCGGGGCCAAGCGCAAGCAAGACGACAAGACATGTCAAAGTGGCTGGAAGTGAGAGACCAACTGCAGCAAGGAGCAATTAAAGACATTTGAAGATGAATTTTGGCAAAATGGTTGAAAAATCACATACAATAACTAAAAATATGATTATCACTTTCGACCAATAGGTGGCGCAGTTACGAAACTGATGTGATGTGGTCAGAGTGAAGTGACAATGACACATACAAAGTTTGGTGTCAATCTGTCAAGGCATTGCAGATATAAAGCCTGAATAGTCATTTTGGCATCATGCCTCAACTTTGCCACTGCGGTATACAAAAACGGTTTTGTCTATCGACACGAAATCCATAACTTTTACTCGGCACGGTCTGGAGATGACACGATCCGATTTTGGTGAAAATCGGACGTTCGGTCTAGGAGGAGTTCGAAAAAGTAGGTTTTAAAAGAAAATAAAGATGGCGGACAGGAAGTTTGGCTGACTATGGCAAAATTGGTATCTATGTTTTCAGCATGACCCAAGGAATCTATTGAGATCAGTGTCATTACTATAGGCAAATTTATTCAAAAGTTATTAGCATTTTTGGAAATTTCATTATAACTTTTGACCAAAAGGTGGCGCTGTCTCATAATCTTTTGAGTACCTTTAGGGCTTTGTACTGATGACCCATACTGAGTTTCGTAACGATACGTTCATGCGTTCATAAAATACAGCATTTTAGCACATAATTCAAAATGGCCGACAGCCAAAATGGCCGATATGGAAAAATTGGATATCAGTCAACTCAACATGACGCCCTGAATCTATCGAGACCACTTTTGTGATTTTTGGACAAACCGTTCAGAAGTTATAAGCAAAAATAGCCTTTTTTCATATCTCCAGACCAGTAGGTGGCGCTGCGCCGAAACGCAGCATGTAGCCTCAGGTCATGCTTGTGATGACATGTAGGAAGTTTGGTTTGAATAAGTTTAAGCGATGCGGAGATACAGCCTTATGTCTGTTTTCGCAAGCGCTACGTAAAATTTGTTTGCGCGTTTATCGAAAACGGTTTGACGAATCAACTTGAATTCCATAACTTTTTGTCCCCACAGCCTGAAGATGATCTGGTGCAATTTTGGTGCAAATCGGACAAACCGTCTAGGACGAGTTCGCAAAAGAAGGTTTTTTGGACAATTCAAAATGGCGGCCATATTTTTATGACGGAAAATGACGTCATAGGGTCCAGTCGAATCGTCGTGAGCTCAGGAATCAGAGGAAAAAAGAATTTTGTTGATAGGCCTTACGGTTTAAAAGTTATTAGCATAATATAAGTGAAACTTTGGACAGGTGGTGGCGCTAGAGGGAATGAGTTAGAGACACCAAAATTGGTGCAATTACTGTTGGGAATGTCCTCTATCAGAATGTCAAACCGGAACAACTTTCCCGCATACGCTTCTATGGGCTGCCATAGACGCCCAGTCGGAAGAAGCAGAATAATAATAATAAATATAGCTGCAAGCAGCAATCACCGGGGCCAAGCGCAAGCAAGACGACAAGACATGCCAAAGTGGCTGGGAGTGTGAGACCCACTGCAGCAAGGAGCAATTGAAGACATTTAAAGATGAATTTTGGCACAATGGTTGATACATTAAATAAAAATATGATTATCACTTTCGACCAATAGGTGGCGCAGTTACGAAACTGATGTGATGTGGTCAGAGTGAAGTGACAATGACACATACAAAGTTTGGTGTCAATATGTCAAGGCATAGCAGATATAAAGCCTGAATAGTCATTTTGGCATCATGCCTCAACTTTGCCACTGCGGTATACGAAAACGGTTTCGTCTATCGACACGAAATCCATAACTTTTACTCGGCACGGTCTGGAGATGACACGATCCGATTTTGGTGAAAATCGGACATTCGGTCTAGGAGGAGTTCGAAAAAGTAGGTTTTAAAAGAAAATAAAGATGGCGGACAGGAAGTTTGGCTGACTATGGCAAAATTGGTATCTATGTTTTCAGCATAACCCAAGGAATCTATTGAGATCAGTGTCGTTACTATAGGCAAATTTATTCAAAAGTTATTAGCATTTTTGGAAATTTCATTATAACTTTTGACCAAAAGGTGGCGCTGTCTCATACATTTTTGAGTACCTTTAGGGCGTTGTACTGATGACCCATACTGAGTTTCGTAACGATACGTTCATGCGTTCATAAAATACAGCATTTTAGCACATAATTAAAAATGGCCGACAGCCAAAATGGCCGATATGGGAAAATTGGATATCAGTCAACTCAGCACGACGCCCTGAATCTAACGAGACCACTTTTGTGATTTTTGGACAAACCGTTCAGAAGTTATAAGCAAAAACATAAATTATTCATATCTCCGGACCAGTAGGTGGCGCTGCGCCGAAACGCAGCATGTAGCCTCAGGTCATGCTTGTGATGACATGTACCAAATTTGGTCTGAATCCGATAAAGCGTTGTGGAGATACGGCCTTATGTCTGTTTTTGCAAGCGCTACGTAAAATTTATTTGCGCGGTATTCGAGAACGGTAATTCGAATCAACTTGAATTCCATAACTTTTGGTTGTCAAGGTCTGGAGATGATCTGGTTCATTTTTCGTGAAATTCGGAGCAACGGCCTAGGAGGAGTTCGAAAAAGTAGGTTTTTCGGAAAATTCAAAATGGCGGGAAAACTATTATGACGGAAAATGACGTCATATGGTGCAGTCGAATCGTCATGAGCTCAGGAATCAGAGGAAAAAAGAATTTTGTTTCTAGCCCTTGTGGTTCAAAAGTTATTAGCATAAACATGAGTGAAACTTTGGACAGCTGGTGGCGCTAGAGGGAATGAGTTGGAGACTCCAAATTTGCTATGGTGATAGTTCAGGCTGTCCTCTATCACTGTGCCAATTTGTATAAGTTTCCCGCAAACGGTTCTATAGGCTGCCATAGACGCCCAGTCGGAAGAAAAAAAAAGAAAAAGAAGAAGAATAAGAACGGGAACAGATACAATAGGTGCCCGCACCTTCAGTGCTTGGCCCCTAAATATAGCTGCAAGCAGCAATCACCGGGGCCAAGCGCAAGCAAGACGACAAGACATGCCAAAGTGGCTGGGAGTGTGAGACCCACTGCAGCAAGGAGCAATTAAAGACATTTGAAGATGAATTTTGGCAAAATGGTTGAAAAATCACATACAATAACTAAAAATATGATTATCACTTTCGACCAATAGGTGGCGCAGTTACGAAACTGATGTGATGTGGTCAGAGTGAAGTGACAATGACACATACAAAGTTTGGTGTCAATATGTCAAGGCATTGCAGATATAAAGCCTGAATAGTCATTTTGGCATCATGCCTCAACTTTGCCACTGCGGTATACGAAAACGGTTTTGTCTATCGACACGAAATCCATAACTTTTACTCGGCACAGTCTGGAGATGACACGATCCGATTTTGGTGAAAATCGGACGTTCGGTCTAGGAGGAGTTCGAAAAAGTAGGTTTTAAAAGAAAATAAAGATGGCGGACAGGAACTTTGATTGACTATGGCAAAATTGGTATCTATGTTTTCAGCATAACCCAAGGAATCTATTGAGATCAGTGTCATTACTATAGGCAAATTTATTCAAAAGTTATTAGCATTTTTGGAAATTTCATTATAACTTTTGACCAAAAGGTGGCGCTGTCTCATAAATTTTTGAGTACTTTTAGGGCGTTGTACTGATGACCCATACTGAGTTTCGTAACGATACGTTCATGCGTTCATAAAATACAGCATTTTAGCACATAATTCAAAATGGCCGACAGCCAAAATGGCCGATATGGGAAAATTGGATATCAGTCGACTCAGCACGATGCCCTGAATCTAACGAGACCACTTTTGTGATTTTTGGACAAACCGTTCAGAAGTTATAAGCAAAAATATAAATTCTTCATATCTCCGGACCAGTAGGTGGCGCTGCGCCGAAACGCAGCATGTAGCCTCAGGTCATGCTTGTGATGACATGTACCAAATTTGGTCTGAATCCGATAAAGCGTTGTGGAGATACGGCCTTACGTCTGTTTTTGCAAGCGCTACGTAAAATTTATTTGCGCGGTATTCGAGAACGGTAATTCGAATCAACTTGAATTCCATAACTTTTTGTCGTCATGGTCTGGAGTTGATCTGGTTCAATTTTCGTGAAATTCGGAGCAACGGCCTAGGAGGAGTTCGAAAAAGTAGGTTTTTTGGAAAATTCAAAATGGCGGGAAAACTATTATGACGGAAAATGACGTCATAGGGTGCAATCGAATCGTCGTGAGCTCAGGAATCAGAGGAAAAAAGAATTTTGATTCTAGCCCTTACGGTTCAAAAGTTATCAGCATAGACATGAGTGAAACTTTGGACTGTTGGTGGCGCTAGAGGGAATGAGTTGGAGACACCAAAATTGGTGTATTTAATGTTGGGACTGTCCTCTATCAGAATGTCAAATAAAATCAACTTTCCCGCAAGCGGTTCATAGGGCTGCCATAGACTTCAATGGCGGAAGAAGAAGAATAATAATAATAGGAACGCCAACAAAAACAATAGGTGCCTCCGCACTTTCAGTGCTTGGCCCCTAAATATAGCTGCAAGCAGCAATCACCGGGGCCAAGCGCAAGCAAGACGACAAGACATGCCAAAGTGGCTGGGAGTGTGAGACCCACTGCAGCAAGGAGCAATTAAAGACATTTGAAGATGAATTTTGGCAAAATGGTTGAAAAATCACATACAATAACTAAAAATATGATTATCACTTTCGACCAATAGGTGGCGCAGTTACGAAACTGATGTGATGTGGTCAGAGTGAAGTGACAATGACACATACAAAGTTTGGTGTCAATATGTCAAGGCATTGCAGATATAAAGCCTGAATAGTCATTTTGGCATCATGCCTCAACTTTGCCACTGCGGTATACGAAAACGGTTTTGTCTATCGACACGAAATCCATAACTTTTACTCGGCACAGTCTGGAGATGACACGATCCGATTTTGGTGAAAATCGGACGTTCGGTCTAGGAGGAGTTCGAAAAAGTAGGTTTTAAAAGAAAATAAAGATGGCGGACAGGAACTTTGATTGACTATGGCAAAATTGGTATCTATGTTTTCAGCATAACCCAAGGAATCTATTGAGATCAGTGTCATTACTATAGGCAAATTTATTCAAAAGTTATTAGCATTTTTGGAAATTTCATTATAACTTTTGACCAAAAGGTGGCGCTGTCTCATAAATTTTTGAGTACTTTTAGGGCGTTGTACTGATGACCCATACTGAGTTTCGTAACGATACGTTCATGCGTTCATAAAATACAGCATTTTAGCACATAATTCAAAATGGCCGACAGCCAAAATGGCCGATATGGGAAAATTGAATATCAGTCAACTCAGCACGACGCCCTGAATCTAACGAGACCACTTTTGTGATTTTTGGACAAACCGTTCAGAAGTTATAAGCAAAAACATAAATTATTCATATCTCCGGACCAGTAGGTGGCGCTGCGCCGAAACGCAGCAAGTAACCTCAGGTCATGCTTGTGACGACATGTACCAAATTTGGTCTGAATCCGATAAAGCGTTGTGGAGATACGGCCTTACGTCTGTTTTTGCAAGCGCTACGTAAAATTTATTTGCGCGGTATTCGAGAACGGTAATTCGAATCAACTTGAATTCCATAACTTTTGGTCGTCATAGTCTGGAGATGATCTGGTTCATTTTTCGTGAAATTCGGAGCAACGGCCTAGGAGGAGTTCGAAAAAGTAGGTTTTTTGGAAAATTCAAAATGGCGGGAAAACTATTATGACGGAAAATGACGTCATAGGGTGCAGTCGAATCGTCGTGAGCTCAGGAATCAGAGGAAAAAAGAATGTTGTTTCTAGCCCTTGTGGTTCAAAAGTTATTAGCATAAACATGAGTGAAACTTTGGACAGCTGGTGGCGCTAGAGGGAATGAGTTGGAGACTCCAAATTTGCTATGGTGATAGTTCAGGCTGTCCTCTATCACTGTGCCAATTTGTATAAGTTTCCCGCAAACGGTTCTATAGGCTGCCATAGACGCCCAGTCGGAAGAAAAAGAAGAAAAAGAAAAAGAAAAAGAAAAAGAAAAAGAAAAAGAAAAAGAAGAATAAGAACGGGAACAGATACAATAGGTGCCCGCACCTTCAGTGCTTGGCCCCTAAATATAGCTGCAAGCAGCAATCACCGGGGCCAAGCGCAAGCAAGACGACAAGACATGCCAAAGTGGCTGGGAGTGTGAGACCCACTGCAGCAAGGAGCAATTAAAGACATTTGAAGATGAATTTTGGCAAAATGGTTGAAAAATCACATACAATAACTAAAAATATGATTATCACTTTCGACCAATAGGTGGCGCAGTTACGAAACTGATGTGATGTGGTCAGAGTGAAGTGACAATGACACATACAAAGTTTGGTGTCAATATGTCAAGGCATTGCAGATATAAAGCCTGAATAGTCATTTTGGCATCATGCCTCAACTTTGCCACTGCGGTATACGAAAACGGTTTTGTCTATCGACACGAAATCCATAACTTTTACTCGGCACGGTCTGGAGATGACACGATCCGATTTTGGTGAAAATCGGACGTTCGGTCTAGGAGGAGTTCGAAAAAGTAGGTTTTAAAAGAAAATAAAGATGGCGGACAGGAAGTTTGGCTGACTATGGCAAAATTGGTATCTATGTTTTCAGCATAACCCAAGGAATCTATTGAGATCAGTGTCATTACTATAGGCAAATTTATTCAAAAGTTATTAGCATTTTTGGAAATTTCATTATAACTTTTGACCAAAAGGTGGCGCTGTCTCATACATTTTTGAGTACCTTTAGGGCGTTGTACTGATGACCCATACTGAGTTTCGTAACGATACGTTCATGCGTTCGTAAAATACAGCATTTTAGCACATAATTCAAAATGGCCGACAGCCAAAATGGCCGATATGGGAAAATTGAATATCAGTCAACTCAGCACGACGCCCTGAATCTAACGAGACCACTTTTGTGATTTTTGGACAAACCGTTCAGAAGTTATAAGCAAAAACATAAATTCTTCATATCTCCGGACCAGTAGGTGGCGCTGCGCCGAAACGCAGCATGTAGCCTCAGGTCATGCTTGTGACGACATGTACCAAATTTGGTCTGAATCCGATAAAGCGTTGTGGAGATACGGCCTTACGTCTGTTTTCGCAAGCGCTACGTAAAATTTATTTGCGCGGTATTCGAGAACGGTAATTCAAATCGACTTGAATTCCATAACTTTTTGTCGGCACTGCCTGAAGATGATCTGGTGCAATTTTGGTGAGAATCGGACAAACCGTCTAGGACGAGTTCGAAAAAGTAGGTTTTTCGGAAAATTCAAAATGGCGGAAAAACTATTATGACGGAAAATGACGTCATATGGTCCAGTCGAATCGTCGTGAGCTCAGGAATCAGAGGAAAAAAGAATTTTGTTTATAGCCCTTGTGGTTCAAAAGTTATTAGCATAAACATGAGTGAAACTTTGGACAGCTGGTGGCGCTAGAGGGAATGAGTTGGACACTCCAAATTTGCTATGGTGATAGTTCAGGCTGTCCTCTATCACTGTGCCAATTTGTATAAGTTTCCCGCAAACGGTTCTATAGGCTGCCATAGACGCCCAGTCGGAAGAAAAAGAAGAAAAAGAAAAAGAAAAAGAAAAAGAAAAAGAAAAAGAAGAATAAGAACGGGAACAGATACAATAGGTGCCCGCACCTTCAGTGCTTGGCCCCTAATAAGAACGGGAACAGATACAATAGGTGCCCGCACCTTCAGTGCTTGGCCCCTAATAAGAACGGGAACAGATACAATAGGTGCCCGCACTTTCAGTGCTTGGCCCCTAATAAGAACGGGAACAGATACAATAGGTGCCCGCACCTTCAGTGCTTGGCCCCTAATAAGAACGCCAACAAAAACAATAGGTGCCTCCGCACTTTCAGTGCTTGGCCCCTAATAAGAACGGGAACAGATACAATAGGTGCCCACACCTTCAGTGCTTGGCCCCTAACAAGCGCAAGCAAGACGACAAGACGTGCCAAAGTGGCTGGGAGTGAGAGATCAACTGCAGCAAGGAGCAATTGAAGACATTTAAAGATGAATTTTGGCAAAATGGTTGAAAAATCACATGCATTAACTTAAAAATATGATTTAATAGATTTTCACTTTCGACCAATAGGTGGCGCAGTTACGAAACTGATGTGATGTGGTCAGAGTGAAGTGACAATGACACATACAAAGTTTGGTGTCAATATGTCAAGGCATTGCAGATATAAAGCCTGAATAGTCATTTTGGCATCATGCCTCAACTTTGCCACTGCGGTATACGAAAACGGTTTCGTCTATCGACACGAAATCCATAACTTTTACTCGGCACGGTCTGGAGATGACACGATCCGTTTTTGGTGAAAATCGGACGTTCGGTCTAGGAGGAGTTCGAAAAAGTAGGTTTTAAAAAAAAATAAAGATGGCGGACAGGAAGTTTGGCTGACTATGGCAAAATTGGTATCTATGTTTTCAGCATAACCCAAGGAATCTATTGAGACCAGTGTCATTACTATAGGCAAATTTATTCAAAAGTTATTAGCATTTTTGGAAATTTCATTATAACTTTTGACCAAAAGGTGGCGCTGTCTCATAAATTTTTGAGTACCTTTAGGGCCTTGTACTGATGACCCATACTGAGTTTCGTAACGATACGTTCATGCGTTCATAAAATACAGCATTTTAGCACATAATTCAAAATGGCCGACAGCCAAAATGGCCGATATGGGAAAATTGGATATCAGTCAACTCAGTATGACGCCCTGAATCTAACGAGACCACTTTTGTGATTTTTGGACAAACCGTTCAGAAGTTATAAGCAAAAAAATAAATTATTCATATCTCCGGACCAGTAGGTGGCGCTGCGCCGAAACGCAGCATGTAGCCTCAGGTCATGCTTGTGATGACATGTACCAAATTTGGTCTGAATCCGATAAAACGTTGTGGAGATACAGCCTTACGTCTGTTTTTGCAAGCGCAACGTAAAATTAATTGCGTGGTATTCGTGAACGGTTTGACAAATCAACTTGAATTCCATAACTTTTTGTCGTCATGGTCTGGAGATGATCTGGTTCAATTTTCGTGAAATTCGGAGCAACGGCCTAGGAGGAGTTCGAAAAAGTAGGTTTTTCGGAAAATTCAAAATGGCGGGAAAACTATTATGACGGAAAATGACGTCATAGGGTGCAATCGAATCGCCATGAGCTCAGGAATCAGAGGAAAAAATAATTTTGTTGATAGGCCTTACGGTTCAAAAGTTATTAGCATACAATTTCTGAAACTTTGGACAGGTGGTGGCG
This sequence comes from Phoxinus dragarum, assembly GCA_033366665.1. Taxonomy (NCBI): domain Eukaryota; kingdom Metazoa; phylum Chordata; class Actinopteri; order Cypriniformes; family Leuciscidae; genus Phoxinus; species Phoxinus dragarum. Next base: position 27,641 of record JARPMJ010008340.1, read on the forward strand.
CTAGAGGGAATGAGTTAGAAACACCAAAATTGGTGTATTTGATGTTGGGACTGTCCTCTATCAGAATGTCAAACCAAAACAACTTTCCCGCATACGCTTCTATGGGCTGCCATAGACGCCCAGTCGGAAGAAAAAGAAGAAGAAATATAGCTGCAAGCAGCCATCACGGGGCCAAGCGCAAAAGCAGACGACAAGACATGCTAAAGTGGCTGGGAGTGTGAGGCCAACTGCAGCAAGGAGCAATTGAAGACATTTAAAGATGAATTTTGGCAAAATGGTTGAAAAATCACATACATTAACTAAAAATATGATTATCACTTTCGACCAGTAGGTGGCGCAGTTACGAAACTGATGTGATGTGGTCAGAGTGAAGTGACAATGACACATACAAAGTTTGGTGTCAATCTGTCAAGGCATTGCAGATATAAAGCCTGAATAGTCATTTTGGCATCATGCCTCAACTTTGCCACTGCGGTATACGAAAACGGTTTCGTCTATCGACACGAAATCCATAACTTTTACTCGGCACGGTCTGGAGATGACACGATCCGATTTTGGTGAAAATCGGACGTTCGGTCTAGGAGGAGTTCGCAAAAGTAGGTTTTAAAAGAAAATAAAGATGGCGGACAGGAAGTTTGGCTGACTATGGCAAAATTGGTATCTATGTTTTCAGCATAACCCAAGGAATCTATTGAGATGAGTGTCATTACTATAGGCAAATTTATTCAAAAGTTATTAGAATTTTTGGAAATTTCATTATAACTTTTGACCAAAAGGTGGCGCTGTCTCATAATCTTTTGAGTACCTTTAGGGCATTGTACTGATGACCCATACTGAGTTTCGTAACGATACGTTCATGCGTTCATAAAATACAGCATTTTAGCACATAATTCAAAATGGCCGACAGCCAAAATGGCCGATATGGGAAAATTGGATATCAGTCAACTCAGTATGACGCCCTGAATCTAACGAGACCACTTTTGTGATTTTTGGACAAACCGTTCAGAAGTTATAAGCAAAAAAATTAATTATTCATATCTCCGGACCAGTAGGTGGCGCTGCGCCGAAACGCAGCATGTAGCCTCAGGTCATGCTTGTGATGACATGTACCAAATTTGGTCTGAATCCGATAAAACGTTGTGGAGATACAGCCTTACGTCTGTTTTTGCAAGCGCAACGTAAAATTAAATTGCGTGGTATTCGTGAACGGTTTGACAAATCAACTTGAATTCCATAACTTTTTGTCGTCATGGTCTGGAGATGATCTGGTTCAATTTTCGTGAAATTCGGAGCAACGGCCTAGGAGGAGTTCGAAAAAGTAGGTTTTTCGGAAAATTCAAAATGGCGGGAAAACTATTATGACGGAAAATGACGTCATAGGGTGCAATCGAATCGCCATGAGCTCAGGAATCAGAGGAAAAAATAATTTTGTTGATAGGCCTTACGGTTCAAAAGTTATTAGCATACAATTTCTGAAACTTTGGACAGGTGGTGGCGCTAGAGGGAATGAGTTAGAAACACCAAAATTGGTGTATTTGATGTTGGGACTGTCCTCTATCAGAATGTCAAACCAAAACAACTTTCCCGCATACGCTTCTATGGGCTGCCATAGACGCCCAGTCGGAAGAAAAAGAAGAAAAAGAAGAATAAGAACCGGAACAGATACAATAGGTGCCCGCACCTTCAGTGCTTGGCCCCTAAAAAGAAGAATAAGAACGGGAACAGATACAATAGGTGCCCGCACCTTCAGTGCTTGGCCCCTAATAAGAACGGGAACAGATACAATAGGTGCCCGCACCTTCAGTGCTTGGCCCCTAAATATAGCTGCAAGCAGCCATCACGGGGCCAAGCGCAAAAGCAGACGACGAGACATGCCAAAGTGGCTGGGAGTGTGAGACCAACTGCAGCAAGGAGCAATTGAAGACATTTAAAGATGAATTTTGGCAAAATGGTTGAAAAATCACATACATTAACTAAAAATATGATTATCACTTTCGACCAATAGGTGGCGCAGTTACGAAACTGATGTGATGTGGTCAGAGTGAAGTGACAATGACACTTACAAAGTTTGGTGTCAATATGTCAAGGCATTGCAGATATAAAGCCTGAATAGTCATTTTGGCATCATGCCTCAACTTTGCCACTACGGTAAACGAAAACGGTTTCGTCTATCGACACGAAATCCATAACTTTTACTCGCCACGGTCTGGAGATGACACGATCCGATTTTGGTGAAAATCGGACGTTCGGTCTAGGAGGAGTTCGAAAAAGTAGGTTTTAAAAGAAAATAAATATGGCGGACAGGAAGTTTGGCTGACTATGGCAAAATTGGTATCTATGTTTTCAGCATAACCCAAGGAATCTATTGAGATCAGTGTCATTCCTATAGGCAAATTTATTCAAAAGTTATTAGCATTTTTGGAAATTTCATTATAACTTTTGACCAAAAGGTGGCGCTGTCTCATAAATTTTTATGTAACTTTAGGGCGTTGTACTGATGACCCATACTGAGTTTCGTAACGATACGTTAATGCGTTCATAAAATACAGCATTTTAGCACATAATTCAAAATGGCCGACAGCCAAAATGGCCGATATGCGAAAATTGAATATCAGTCAACTCAGCACGACGCCCTGAATCTAACGAGACCACTTTTGTGATTTTTGGACAAACCGTTCAGAAGTTATAAGCAAAAACATAAATTCTTCATATCTCCGGACCAGTAGGTGGTGCTGTGCCGAAACGCAGCATGTAGCCTCAGGTCATGCTTGTGATGACATGTACCAAATTTGGTCTGAATCCGATAAAGCGTTGTGGAGATACGGCCTTACGTCTGTTTTCGCAAGCGCTACGTAAAATTTATTTGCGCGGTATTCGAGAACGGTAATTCGAATCAACTTGAATTCCATAACTTTTTGTCGTCAAGGTCTGGAGATGATCTGGTTCATTTTTCGTGAAATTCGGAGCAACGGCCTAGGAGGAGTTCGAAAAAGTAGGTTTTTCGGAAAATTCAAAATGGCGGGAAAACTATTATGACGGAAAATGACGTCATAGTGTGCAGTCGAATCGTCGTGAGCTCAGAAATCAGAGGAAAAAAGAATTTTGTTTCTAGCCCTTGTGGTTCAAAAGTTATTAGCATAAACATGAGTGAAACTTTGGACAGCTGGTGGCGCTAGAGGGAATGAGTTGGAGACTCCAAATTTGCTATGGTGATAGGTCAGGCTGTCCTCTATCACTGTGCCAATTTTCATAAGTTTCCCGCAAACGGTTCTATAGGCTGCCATAGACACCCAGTCGGAAAAAGAAAAAAAAGGAAGAAGAATAAGAACCGGAACAGATACAATAGGTGCCTGCACCTTCAGTGCTTGGCCCCTAAATATAGCTGCAAGCAGCCATTACGGGGCCAAGCGCAAAAGCAGATGACGAGATATGCCTACATGGCTGAAAGTGTGAGACAAACTGCAGAAAGGAGCAATTAAAGACATTTAAAGATGAATTTTTGCAAAATGGTTGAAAAATCACATACATTAACTAAAAATATGATTATCACTTTCGACCAATAGGTGGCGCAATTACGAAACTGATGTGATGTGGTCAGAGTGAAGTGACAATGACACATACAAAGTTTGGTGTCAATATGTCAAGGCATTGCAGATATAAAGCCTGAATAGTCATTTTGGCATCATGCCTCAACTTTGCCACTGCGGTATACGAAAACGGTTTCGTCTATCGACACGAAATCCATAACTTTTACTCGGCACGGTCTGGAGATGACACGATCCGATTTTGGTGAAAATCGGACGTTCGGTCTAGGAGGAGTTCGAAAAAGTAGGTTTTAAAAGAAAATAAAGATGGCGGACAGGAAGTTTGGCTGACTATGGCAAAATTGGTATCTATGTTTTCAGCATAACCCAAGGAATCTATTGAGACCAGTGTCATTACTATAGGCAAATTTATTCAAAAGTTATTAGCATTTTTGGAAATTTCATTATAACTTTTGACCAAAAGGTGGCGCTGTCTCATAAATTTTTGAGTACCTTTAGGGCCTTGTACTGATGACCCATACTGAGTTTCGTAACGATACGTTCATGCGTTCATAAAATACAGCATTTTAGCACATAATTCAAAATGGCCGACAGCCAAAATGGCCGATATGGGAAAATTGGATATCAGTCGACTCAGCACGACGCCCTGAATCTAACGAGACCACTTTTGTGATTTTTGGACAAACCGTTCAGAAGTTATAAGCAAAAACATAAATTCTTCATATCTCCGGACCAGTAGGTGGCGCTGTGCCGAAACGCAGCATGTAGCCTCAGGTCATGCTTGTGATGACATGTACCAAATTTGGTCTGAATCCGATAAAGCGTTGTGGAGATACGGCCTTACGTCTGTTTTTGCAAGCGCTACGTAAAATTTATTTGCGCGGTATTCGAGAACGGTAATTCGAATCAACTTGAATTCCATAACTTTTGGTCGTCAAGGTCTGGAGATGATCTGGTTCATTTTTCGTGAAATTCGGAGCAACGGCCTAGGAGGAGTTCGAAAAAGTAGGTTTTTCGGAAAATTCAAAATGGCGGGAAAACTATTATGACGGAAAATGACGTCATATGGTGCAATCGAATCGCCATGAGCTCAGGAATCAGAGGAAAAAAGAATTTTGCTTCTAGCCCTTATGGTTCAAAAGTTATTAGCATAAACATGAGTGAAACTTTGGACAGCTGGTGGCGCTAGAGGGAATGAGTTGGAGACTCCAAATTTGCTATGGTGATAGTTCAGGCTGTCCTCTATCACTGTGCCAATTTTCATAAGTTTCCCGCAAACGGTTCTATAGGCTGCCATAGACGCCCAGTTGGAAAAAGAAAAAGAAAAAGAAAAAGAAGAAGAAATATAGCTGCAAGCAGCAATCACCGGGGCCAAGCGCAAGCAAGACGACAAGACATGCCAAAGTGGCTGGGAGTGTGAGACCCACTGCAGCAAGGAGCAATTAAAGACATTTGAAGATGAATTTTGGCAAAATGGTTGAAAAATCACATACAATAACTAAAAATATGATTATCACTTTCGACCAATAGGTGGCGCAGTTACGAAACTGATGTGATGTGGTCAGAGTGAAGTGACAATGACACATACAAAGTTTGGTGTCAATATGTCAAGGCATTGCAGATATAAAGCCTGAATAGTCATTTTGGCATCATGCCTCAACTTTGCCACTGCGGTATACGAAAACGGTTTTGTCTATCGACACGAAATCCATAACTTTTACTCGGCACAGTCTGGAGATGACACGATCCGATTTTGGTGAAAATCGGACGTTCGGTCTAGGAGGAGTTCGAAAAAGTAGGTTTTAAAAGAAAATAAAGATGGCGGACAGGAACTTTGATTGACTATGGCAAATTGGTATCTATGTTTTCAGCATAACCCAAGGAATCTATTGAGATCAGTGTCATTACTATAGGCAAATTTATTCAAAAGTTATTAGCATTTTTGGAAATTTCATTATAACTTTTGACCAAAAGGTGGCGCTGTCTCATAAATTTTTGAGTACTTTTAGGGCGTTGTACTGATGACCCATACTGAGTTTCGTAACGATACGTTCATGCGTTCATAAAATACAGCATTTTAGCACATAATTAAAAATGGCCGACAGCCAAAATGGCCGATATGGGAAAATTGGATATCAGTCGACTCAGCACGATGCCCTGAATCTAACGAGACCACTTTTGTGATTTTTGGACAAACCGTTCAGAAGTTATAAGCAAAAACATAAATTCTTCATATCTCCGGACCAGTAGGTGGCGCTGCGCCGAAAGGCAGCATGTAGCCTCAGGTCATGCTTGTGATGACATGTACCAAATTTGGTCTGAATCCGATAAAGCGTTGTGGAGATACGGCCTTACGTCTGTTTTCGCAAGCGCTACGTACAATTTATTTGCGCGGTATTCGAGAACGGTAATTCGAATCAACTTGAATTCCATAACTTTTGGTCGTCAAGGTCTGGAGATGATCTGGTTCATTTTTCGTGAAATTCGGAGCAACGGCCTAGGAGGAGTTTGAAAAAGTAGGTTTTTCGGAAAATTCAAAATGGCGGGAAAACTATTATGACGGAAAATGACGTCATAGGGTGCAATCGAATCGTCGTGAGCTCAGGAATCAGAGGAAAAAAGAATTTTGATTCTAGCCCTTACGGTTCAAAAGTTATCAGCATAGACATGAGTGAAACTTTGGACAGCTGGTGGCGCTAGAGGGAATGAGTTGGAGACTCCAAATTTGCTATGGTGATAGTTCAGGCTGTCCTCGATCACTGTGCCAATTTTCATAAGTTTCCCGCAAACGGTTCTATAGGCTGCCATAGACGCCCAGTCGGAAAAAGAAAAAGAAAAAGAAAAAGAAAAAGAAGAAGAAATATAGCTGCAAGCAGCAATCACCGGGGCCAAGCGCAAGCAAGACGACAAGACATGCCAAAGTGGCTGGGAGTGTGAGACCCACTGCAGCAAGGAGCAATTAAAGACATTTGAAGATGAATTTTGGCAAAATGGTTGAAAAATCACATACAATAACTAAAATATGATTATCACTTTCGACCAATAGGTGGCGCAGTTACGAAACTGATGTGATGTGGTCAGAGTGAAGTGACAATGACACATACAAAGTTTGGTGTCAATATGTCAAGGCATTGCAGATATAAAGCCTGAATAGTCATTTTGGCATCATGCCTCAACTTTGCCACTGCGGTATACGAAAACGGTTTTGTCTATCGACACGAAATCCATAACTTTTACTCGGCACAGTCTGGAGATGACACGATCCGATTTTGGTGAAAATCGGACGTTCGGTCTAGGAGGAGTTCGAAAAAGTAGGTTTTAAAAGAAAATAAAGATGGCGGACAGGAACTTTGATTGACTATGGCAAAATTGGTATCTATGTTTTCAGCATAACCCAAGGAATCTATTGAGATCAGTGTCATTACTATAGGCAAATTTATTCAAAAGTTATTAGCATTTTTGGAAATTTCATTATAACTTTTGACCAAAAGGTGGCGCTGTCTCATAAATTTTTGAGTACTTTTAGGGCGTTGTACTGATGACCCATACTGAGTTTCGTAACGATACGTTCATGCGTTCATAAAATACAGCATTTTAGCACATAATTCAAAATGGCCGACAGCCAAAATGGCCGATATGGGAAAATTGAATATCAGTCAACTCAGCACGACGCCCTGAATCTAACGAGACCACTTTTGTGATTTTTGGACAAACCGTTCAGAAGTTATAAGCAAAAACATAAATTATTCATATCTCCGGACCAGTAGGTGGCGCTGCGCCGAAACGCAGCAAGTAACCTCAGGTCATGCTTGTGACGACATGTACCAAATTTGGTCTGAATCCGATAAAGCGTTGTGGAGATACGGCCTTACGTCTGTTTTTGCAAGCGCTACGTAAAATTTATTTGCGCGGTATTCGAGAACGGTAATTCGAATCAACTTGAATTCCATAACTTTTGGTCGTCATAGTCTGGAGATGATCTGGTTCATTTTTCGTGAAATTCGGAGCAACGGCCTAGGAGGAGTTCGAAAAAGTAGGTTTTTCGGAAAATTCAAAATGGCGGGAAAACTATTATGACGGAAAATGACGTCATAGGGTGCAGTCGAATCGTCGTGAGCTCAGGAATCAGAGGAAAAAAGAATGTTGTTTCTAGCCCTTGTGGTTCAAAAGTTATTAGCATAAACATGAGTGAAACTTTGGACAGCTGGTGGCGCTAGAGGGAATGAG
>JARPMJ010008341.1:0-35412 GCA_033366665.1 Phoxinus dragarum
GAAACATAACTCGATTGCCATGGGCACAAGAAACTGTCTAGAGCTTTGCTAGGTGATTAGCAGGCAGATGTGGCACAGCTGTTTGACAGCAGGAGTACAACACCGGCACCTGGGAACCTCTGTCAGCTGCTAGGGGTTATTGCATTTTACAGCAGTCAACATAGAACACCTTTCCATCACTACACTGACAAAAGTTTCATGTATGGTTAACACACTTATTAGAATGAAAGAAATGAAAGTCACGATGAAAATTGGATTATCGGGAAAAAAAATGCTCCATCGGTTATTGCCTAAATGGCAGCAGATCTGAATTAGTGATGGGAAGTTCGGATCATTTTACTGACTCTCTCATTCGATCATCAAAATGAACAAATCTTATTCGAGTCATTTCGTTCATTTAAGTGGCTTTAAATGTTATACTTTTAACAGCCAAATTCCCCGATAACATCCACCTACATAATTATGATCATATTTTGATTTCTACCCAGGGAACATAAATATTTAATTTACCTTCCGAGTCTTTGGTTCATTTGTCATGTTACACTCAATGAACATGAATGACCCGTCACTAATCTGAATGTGAGCTTGCAGTCAAGTGTGGAGGGGCATATGTCACCAAGAAATCTGTCATTTTAATTGGAAGACTGAGATTTTGGGTAAACTAACGAGCCAAAAAAGTATAGTATTTATAAATGTTTTTGGTTTCAAATTGTTTAAGTTTTAGTCATCTTTTTGTTTAATATTTGATTTAGTTTTAATCTAATTTTAGTTCAACTTAAAGGGTTAGTTCACCCTAAAATTAAATGTCTGTCATTAATTACTCATCCTCATGTCGTTTCAAACTCGTAAGACCTCCGTAACACAAATTCAAATATTTTTGATGAAATCCGAGAGCTTTCTGACAGCAATGTCAAAACCACTTTCAAGGCCCAGAAAAATAGTAAAGACATTGTTAAAATAGTACTATAATAGTATAATACTACAGTGGTTCAACCTTAATGTTATAAAAGACACTTTTTGTGTGCAAAAGAACTAAACAAAAATAAACTGAGCAATTCCAATAGGGTCCTCTAACCATCGGTGCTTGTCGCTTCATAACACTAAGGTTGAGCCACTGTAGTCACATGGACTATTTTAACCATGCCTCTACTAAGTGGTGAATATGTTGCTGTCTATGGAGCAACAGAAAGCTCTCAGATTTCATCAAAAATATCTTAATTTGTGTTCCGAAGATGAACGAAAGTCGTATGGGTTTGGAACGACATGAGGGCGAGTAATTAATGACAGACATTTCATTTTTGGGTGAACTATCCCTTTAAACATATTTTATTTCAGTTAGTTGCCAAGAGAAAATGTATAAGTATCTTTCTTATTTCAAGGAAAATGTTTTTAGTAAACAACACTGGTTAAAAAAAAATAATTAAAAGGGTGATTCACCACTGGAAAGATGGGCTAACAGTATAGCCTACATTATAATATACATAGCAGACTCGCCTTTGTTCCTCAACAGTTTTCTGCATCCCTCCGCCACCCTGACTCGTCACTATTAGCTGGTTCCTATCCCAGTCAGGGATACGGGGGGAGTGCTCTGGGTTCAGGCCAAATCCACATATACTTTTTTACTGATTATTTGATTATTTGTAAGTGTGAACTTGATGAGTAGAGAAAACAGAGATAAAGGGCTGTGGCGTTGCCTTTAGCCAAAAAATGTAAACACCCATAATTCACTTCTGATTTTGGTGCCAAATGCGGAAGTTTGATCAGTGGTTTAAAAAAAAGCAGACAAAATTAGCAGACAAGTAAACCGGGATATCTGGGTGCAGGTAACAGAGAAAGACTACACATGTTAATTTACATATACTAGAACTGACACCGAAACAACACAAAATGGTTGAAAAATCTGCAAATCTAAATCCAACATGAATCTCATCACTAACCATGCTCTTTAAGAAACACATTACAGGATCTTAACTCTCATCACAGATGGCCCGAAGATTAACAGATTCAAGAGAATTTTATATGAAGTTTTGATGATGGCATATCCAGGACTCTATATCCAGAATTGAAATGTTCCTTTGAGAAAGGTGATTCCTGGAGAGATTGCTGAAGATTGCGGGCTGAAAACTGAGGCAGATTGAAAACCGAGCTATATGCCATTGGCAGACATTTCTCCATTGGAATAAATTGGAGAAGGGGATTTCTCATCACTGTAGAATGTGTGCCCTCCAGCTCAGCTTTCTGGCCTGTGCCTTGAAAGTGACAAATGCTTAATCTCCGGCAACAAAATGTGAGGGGTTTTTCCATTCCTTAGCCCTTAACCTATACCACACACACACACATACAAACAGGTAGGCATCCACACACACAGCGATGGCATTAAATCACATACTTTAAGCATTTAGGCTCAAAGGCAGACACACAGTATCACTGATCGACGCACACACACACAAACACTTTTTAGAAGATGCTCTGCTCTGAGCATTACTCAAACGTTCAAATCCTTTTAACTCTGGTGTGTGCCAACACAAACCTACACACATGCACTGGCCTTCCACAGCCAAGATAAACAAACACACAAGCCACTAATGGTTCATTTCCTTTTAATTTGTTGAGAACAATGTGAAGCAAACAGCCAGATAAACCAGTATAAAGAGATAATCAGAGCTATTAATGGCCAGCTGATTTCACTTACACAGCTCTGACACATTGCACTCCTCTCACAGACACCTGTAAGACTGTCCTGTTTTCTTTTTTATTATTGCTTCATAGAAAGCAGCTTATAATAGGGTGTTTGATATTTTCACATTCTCAGTTTGTTTAATTTGCCTAGTAACAATTTTCAATAGTGTACATTCATGTCACTTAAGAATTTTGTCATTCATCCTGTCCATTCTTTGTAAAAGTCATTAAGATTTTCACCACACAAGTTGTAGTTTGCGTGTAACTCTTTTCCCGCCAGCGTTTTTGAAAAAAAAGTTGCCAGTCAGCGCCGGACATGCAATAGATCAAAATAAAAAGAACAGAGCTTCAAGTATTCTTTTTTATTAACATTTGAATATGGGTAAGTTTAATAAAAAAAAAAAGAAAATCACGTTCAGATCCAGATCAGATTCCGAACAAAGATCAAAACATAGCCTAGATCGAATAGATCGCGTCCACCAGCACCTGGTCGGTAATGGTAGGTAGTTTTGATTTATATGCTGTTGAATGTTGATGATCAGGTTATTTTACATGTGCATCTGCTTACATATGGTATCGCTTGTTTCTGCTTCTTCTCCGTCTGTGTTTTGATCCGGAGATTCAGTACTCTTTTAGTATGTGTAATGTGATAGTTACGCCTAACATAATAACAGTGAAAACATGGATAGCCGGAAAATTCCAAGTTGCCAAGTTAATGGCATTCTGTGGTGGAAGGGACATTTTGAACATTTTTGGAATAAAATGACCAACTCTTTTGTCTTGCTATGGCTTATTTTATAGCTAGCATTTTTATGAACATTAAAATTAATTCATATTATTATTTATTTATTTATTTTTTGACAAAATTACAGCTTGACACTGTTGACTTCTTGGTAAAGTACATTAACTATTTACAAAAACTTTATTAAAAGGCAGTTGCTGGTCCTGATGGAAATTATATGGGGACATTATGGGGAACAAATATGTAAATAATTTTTATACAATAAGTTTTTTAATGGTTTATGATTATTTCACTATTTGTATAGAATCGTTTTGTATAAAATATAGAATCATTGTATCATAATCTTGTGTTGTATAATTATTTTTTTATATATATAAATATTTGTATGTGTAGGCCTATAGTTTAAGAATGATGTCTGGCTCTGGGACAAGGGTAAAATAATCAAATCTATAATAAAGCGTTTGAAAAGTATGAATAAGGCATTGCAAGAAGTTTCCAAAAATATTTTAGGGTGCTTTCACACTTAGTTTGATTGCCTGTTCTGAACCAGAGATCGATTTCCTCCAGCTGGATTGTGTTAACATTAGATAATTTGGGTCTGAACCGCGTTTGTGCATTTGCATCAAATCAGCAGCTGTTTACCCCTGTTGCTTGGTAAAAATGACGTAGAAGGTGGCGTTGCTCACCTCACTTTTATATTTTTGGATTTTGAACCATCTGCTGTGAATACTGCAAATGTTTGAAAGAGCGGGGCTGCGGGAGTCCATTTCTGCTGAAAGTGAGCAGAAATTCTATATACATTATCTCTACTTCCATTGCAACAATGTCTATAGCTCAAGAAACACCCAGCTTCTTTACATTACATCCACGCTATTTGTTGTGTGCAATGCATCTATTTAATGTGCGAGTGAACAGGAAGCTGATCTCTGTTGTGGCAGCACCTCAGTTTAGTCTATTATGCTGGTTTATGTTATCAGTTAAAACATTACACAACCCTGTCCATCCGAACACAGGAAAGAAGCAAATTTACATTTCCACAAATCAAAGGCACACACAGTTCTGGGTCATTTACAAGGACTTACATTTAGATATACGCCTCTGGGGTAATGGCTTACTCTTAAACAATTTGTGTTTTACCTTAACGACAGGGCCAATGTTTCACAAAGTTGTGTGTGTGTGTGTGTGTGTGTGTGTGTGTGTGTGTGTGTGTGTGTGTGTGTGTGTATGTCCAACTGAGTATTGGATGATGTGTCTGTCTTGTACAGGTGGAGGGTTAATACACAGAGGGATCAGATTCACAAAGGTGTGGTTTAGACAAGTGGGAAAACTGGTTCAGCATTTCTCTTTCCCTCAGCATGTGTTATGCTCCCGTTCATTTTTGTTTATGCCATATGGACTCAGACAGATGGCATGAAATTGACAAGGGTCATTAACAATGCAAGAAACATGAAGAATCCATCACAAAGCTGGAGACGTTTAAAAGCGTAATTTCAGTTAATGTAGTCTGTATCTTTATTTATCTGGTTGGATCAAAATAAAAGTGACTATCCAATAGCAAACATCTCACATATTTCTCCGTACGTTTGGACCAGCTAAATATCACATCTGTGTAAAATATAACCGCGTTTAAAGCTCCTTTTTAATATGTCTTGAAACACTGCCAAATGTGGGTGTGCTGCCCTGGACACTGTTGCCATGACCTGATTACCAGAAAACCAGCGCTTACACAATCTTACCCTCTTGAGACTGCATCATCCCTTAATACTACGCTAAATATACAAAACAAGGATCCACCTTACATCCTGAGGCATCTCCAAACACACACACTGCTAGCTATTATTCAGCCATTTCAGTTTATGATGTGACTTTTTTGTGTTTGTTAATAAGAACTGTGTCCTACTGATAAAAGAGTCTCCTTTTTTTGCATTTAGTTTAGCTTGCAGGGCTAAAATTCAACATCTACTCCTCAAATGCCGCTTTCTTGTACACAAATACTCTATTGTCTGATTATTAAAAATCTGTACATGATGTACTTTATGTACATGATTAAAAATCATGTACATAAATTGGTAAGTGCAATAAAAAGTGAAATTGTGAGGTCGATACCTTAAGATGTCATTTCTACCTCATCTGACCCTGGGAAATGTTGTTGTTGTAACCAATGTAGTCAGGTTGATGCATCATAAATATTTTACTTGAATAAAACCAGTTACCACATGAAGCATCTTTTAGTGAGAGAACAATACAGCCTTTACAAAAGTGCACTTTTTCGTAAGTAGTAACTACCAAAAAATGAAAACAGTCTGTGATTCAGAAAGCTTAAAAACAGTAAATAGTGAATGCCTGGGAATCAGACGTATAACCTTCATGCTGCTAGCGCCATGCTCTACTGTTTGAGCTACAGGAATGCTAATTCTAGAAATAGTTATCATTGATAACTAATTGGCTAATTGTATGTCCAGCTTCACTTAAATAAATCCTGTTTTCAGATTATGTCTATCTATAGTGTGATACATTTTATATATACAGCACTACCGTTCAAAAGTTTGGGCTCAGTAAGATTTTTGCTGTTGTTTTTGAAAGAAGTCTCTTAATATATATTCAATTATATGTGTTATATACAAACATTATACAGTGCCACTTGATTACAATAGTAGCTACAGCATTGTGCCAAATCAAAAGAGATAATAAAATGAACATTTTCCAATTCTAAACATTTACATATTGCCTGCAGAGCCAAAATGAAACAAAAAAAGGAACAGCTTTATTTCTCGAAGACTCATCCATGACACTCAGAAACAGAATTCACTCATTTGCTCAGGAGCAGTAAAACCTTCTCCAGTATCTATAGTATAATGCGTTATTACATGAAATCTACGCAACACTAGCGCTCATGATCAGAGATCCACAGTCATGGGATCACACAAGATGGAAGACACACAGGCCCTGGGTGGTTTGTGCATCACAACATGTTTTTTTTTTTTTGGCAGACTACTAAAAAAATCCTTATCATCGTGAAACGTGCTGCCCTTCAAACAGAGCCCTGCTTACAAAGTGGGAAATGGCTAAAGGGAAAGAGATTGAGAGATTAAAACTGTGAATAGTGAACCATGGAAAAAGGTGCTGCTTTGTGTTACACAACGTCATGCTCAGATGTACAATGTAGGGTAGTCTGTGTACACACTTAGCAGTGTAAATGTCAAGGTAAAATGCCGGAGCTTGATGGAGCACGAAGCCCGGTGGCCTTTGTTGGGCACCTCAGACCACACCTTCACAGCACAGCAGACCTTGCTCAAAAGTAAACACTGAGTCTGACTGTCAACACAAACTGCATAAACCTGCTCACGGCTACTGTAAACATTAACACAAGCCTACCGAGCATATATGGAGACCGACTACCTGAAAAAGGCTAGATTATACAATATAAAAAGTACATCAAAATCACGAAACAAGCTTAGAATTTTGGGTTTAACTTTAAAAGTGTCAAAAGGGTTTAATAAGACGCCATTTAATTCACTACCGTTCAAATGTCCGGGGTTGGTAAAGTCTTATGATAAATCTGCATTTATTTAATACAAATTCAGTATAAACAAACTAAACGACTTAATTTTCTATTTTAAAATGTAATTCATTCCTATGATGACAAAGATGAAATTTCAGCCATCATTACTTCAGTCCTCAGTGTCACGTTATCCTTAAGAAGTCTACACCTTTTAAAAAACTGCACACCTTCACCTATAGGTAAAAGCCTTTTTCTACTGCCATCGGCTCACAGTAAAAGTAATGGCAATGACAATATATGGAGACTCAAAAGGAAAGCAATATCAATGATTCAGTCACTTATAAGCTCAATGGAAAGGGAGATTTTCTGTGAATAACAACATACATTTCAGTCTGTTCTTCACACAAAGCTCTCATATGGCTCCAGAATGCTTTAAATACAACAGACAAGTAACATGGACATATTTTATATCATATTTGCTTTCTGAAGATTTATATCTTCAGTCATTGTTCATTGTAACTGCAGGGGAAATGTTGCTCAGCACAGACTCTTAAACTTCTCCATTTGTGTTCAACAGAAGGAAAAGTCATATGGGTTTGACATGAGAGTGAGTAGCTACATAACATATTTTTTTTATTTTGGAGTGAACTATCTTTTTAACAGTGAAAAAAACTAAACTACACCTCCATATGACAAGGTAAAACCGTGTTTCTTCTAGCGTACAAATACATGCACAATGCGAGGCTTTAACAACATTAAAAAAAAGTCTTACCAAACGCCAGTTATAGACGTTGTATGTTGTTAACTCTCTCATAACTCTCTGTTGTTAACTCTTTTGTTCTAATAAAGTAAGTAGACTTACTTTTTATCGTTTAAAGATGTGTCTTCATATTGTCCAAACGTTCAATCCGTCTATATTGAGATCCGCGCAACAGGTGAGAGGAAAAACTTGAGCTCTTATATGAAAAAGCGCGTTAAGCGAAAACCTTTACCTGTTACACTGATGATAAAGGTGTGGCAGTTGTTTGCCAGAGGGGCTACAATTTTACGAATAACTCCGGCTTTCATTTACTTTCCCAATTCGTATCTCCTAATATACTAAAACAAAAGCGACCTCAAAAAGCGAAGTGTCCCAAAAAAAAACTTATTCCATGACCTGAAGACGTCGCGCACACATCGCAGCCGCTTCCTCCTCCTTCCTTATGTTTATTTTCCCCTTGTTACTGCTTCCGACTCCGAGTTGAGGAAGGTCCCCCGTGACTCCGCTCTGCCGTGCCTCCTGCACACGTCCATTTGAATTTCAGATGGCAGTCTGAGTCCAAGGAAGGGCCTGTGCTCGGCACGTTAATGACAAACCATGTGACGAGGGATCAGGGAAACGCAGCGAACTGGGAAACACCGTTTAAACCACTGGCACGCTGGGAAATCATTTCAGCAGCACAAATGACCGTCATGCAGTGCTGGCAAGGCATGTGTTAGACAGGCTGGGCAGGTGCATACAAGTGGATTTGAACTAAATAAAGCAATTAAAGCAACATTATTTTGCATAATAGTTTATTACAATAAAATATAGGCTATTGTAAAAAAACTGTATTATACGCCTGTTAGAACTTAGGCCTTAAAGACTTAAGTCATATCAGTGTGACCGTTTATACATGCTATGGAGCAAATGCCACTGGCTATATCCAAAGAGTATAGAACTACCTATTCTCTTTGCCATATCTCTGTAATCACTCTGTTATTGGTCAGAGTGTTTGCTCAAAATGAATCAGTAGTCAGGAGTATAGTGATGCCACGGTTAAGCAATAATCTGATTTACTAGTCTGAATGTTTGTGATAAATGGTATTTTTCGCCTTTGAATGGCAGTTGAAAGTGACATAGGGATATCTTTGTGTGACTGTCAACGGAAGCATGGCAAAAACTGAGTTTTGAGGATATTACAAATGGCCCTGACTGTTAGGGTTGCCCATAACTCAGCTAAATCATACTTTTCATCTGAATATAAAACAAAATAGTCAACAAAAAGTCCTCACTAGAAAAACAAACTTGCGCAATTACGCATACATACAGTATGTGTATTCTTGGTGCTCTTTTTTAAAGTTAATTTTACTGTAATTTTCTTGGGTATAGTGCCTGTATAAGCTAGAAGGTAGCATGCCTATTTCTTAGAAATATGTGTTCATGTGTCCACTTGCCAATTAGAGATCATATGTGGGGACCACATATTGTTGTTACAATTTTTTTTACAGATTTCTGGTCTGTCAATTTTTCCATCTAGTTACTTAGGAGATCGAGTTACATGATGCACTTTTTCATCGCTTGTTTGTTTCATAATGTCATTATCTTTCATATTTAAGTCTGTAGATCACAGCTGAAGGATACAATGAGATCCAAAGAGCTGTACTTTTACAGTAATACAACATGAAAGTGATTGGGTGTACACCATGAGTAAATGCTCCACACCTTTTCAAACCTCTCTGTTCAAATGTTCTAATTGTGATCATATATTTTGTAACGAGTTTTGAATCATATTTAGTCAAGTCAATATTCATAATTAATAAAAAATAAAAAATAAAATTTCTTGGAATGAATACAAATTATATAAATGTAAAATGTCAATGTAACCCTATGGAAAAGTGATTTTGACATAGTTCAGATCTTTTTATGGCCATGGTAAATTAAATATTATTGTTGTTTCTGAATATTAATCCCTAAATTGTCAAATGGTCAAGATTTACATAACCATCAGACCATATTTTAGCAGTCATTCATAAAGAATCCAAGATACCTTCAAAGGCTTTGCTGGATTTTTCTGACAACTGTATATTATTCATATTGCTACAATCTATTTTTCTTTTCTATCTGAATTAACATCAACATCATGCCATCTATAGCTTTTTAAAAAACAAGATATTATCAAAGCGGGTTGTGCTCTGGGCCAATAAGATATTTTAAATATTAAACGAACACTTGTATGCAATGATGCATTGAATTGATCAAAAGTGACAGTAAAGACTTTTGCATTTATACAAAAAAATATATATTTCAAACAAATGCTGTTCTCTTTGTATTCATCAAATAATCCTGACAAAAAAAGTTTCAGTTCCCACAAAAATAAAGCAGTACAACTGTTTTAACATCAATAAGGAATGTTTCTTAAGGACCAAATCGGCATATTAGAATGATTTTCTGAAGGATCGTGTGACAATGAAGACTGAAGCAGTGGGTGTTCAAAATTCAGCTTCGCCATCACAGGAATTAATTACATTTAAAAAATATATTAAAATAGATTTTTAATCAAATAAATGCAGCCTTGGTGAGAATAAAATATTTATTAAAAAAATATTGCTTATAGTAGTGTGTATATCAAAAGTATATGCTTTATTTACTACTACTTTAAGAGTAAATTTGCACATATATGGTACAAAATGAGGGCTTAAATGCTGTACGATTGCATCATAGTACAAAAGTATTCAGACCAGGAAATGAAATCAGAAACAGGAGGATGATCAGACTAAACATGGTAGGCTATATTTAGTAGTACAAATATTGACTATTTGGTGACAATTGTTCAGTTACAGCACAGTGACTTCATGGGGAGAGATGACTAAGAGCGTCTATGCTGTGATGAGTTTATGTAAAAAAAGGAATGCATTTGTTTTTATGTTAATATGCCAGTTCCATAGTCATCACAACAGGGGGCAGATGCCGCTGAGGGTTCAGTTTCCATAGAGACCACACACCAGCATACCTGCCCTGAGCTAGAATTTGTTTATGGTGGTGTGTTTGTGTGTTAGAGCCTGCACTGCTACACGTGCGCGAGAGAATCCAGGTGTTGCGAGCAGTAATTGAAATATTGATATGGTAAAGCACCTGCCCGCTGTTTGGAAAATGTTTAACACATTTGTTTGCGCATTGCCAGGGGAGTAAAACTATTATCAGCCAAATCATTCAACGTCTCAGCTTCTGATTATGCCATGTAGGGAATTCCTCATATAAATAATATGCCTCATGAGGAATCAGTGTGATAAAAAGTTAAATGAAGAAAGATTAGTATTAGCTGGATTACAAAAGTTATAACAGAAAGTTTTTGAAAATTTAAGTAGGCTACTTTTACATATCTATACTGTAAGCCACTCTGTCCTCTCAAATAAACAAAATGTTTCATATAATTTAAGTAACACTTTATTTTACAGTGTCCTTGTTACATATGTTAATACAATAACAATAAATTATGCATATGTAACTAACCCTCAACCAAAATCCTAATCCTACCCTAACCCTACATAGTAAATTACATGTAAGTTAAGTAATATTACTCAGTACTTACATGTATAATTACACTGTAACACAGACACCTTAAAATAAAGTGTAACCATATTTTCTTTCCAAAATAAGACCAAAATACCCATAAAAGCAACAAGATTTTATAGGCAGAAAGAAAACCATTTAATTACGTTAAAAAGTTCCATACAAACAATGCATACACACTAAGTCATATTGCTTTCAGACACAATTTTTTCTATTTTCTTCTCAGAATACTTAAACAACTTTGTAACAAAATGTAAGTACAACATTTATGAAAATATATATCTCTAAACAGGAATCTTCAATCGTGACAATACAAATAATACAATAAACACATTCAATATCAGTATGTGAACTATGTTTTGCAAACATGTATGTAGTTAAAAGTCATTCAAGTTACATAACATATAATATACTGTTCAACTGCTCTCATATCGACACATTCAAATTTACTCTAAAACTGGCATTCCAATATAATAGAGATGGACTTCGTCAATATCTTAGCAAAGATAACGCATGTTCTTTTTCATAGTTATGCTAGCAAACAAAACAAAGCCAGAGAAGTCCATAAAAGTAACGAGTAGGTCACAACACCATTTAACATTCTGAAAACAAATAATAATAATAAAATAAAAAATAAAACTTTGGCAAATATTGTATGATATCTATAGATTATAAACACTTAAGCGGGAGAGGCTAATCACACCTGAATACTGCTACAGGTTGTGGGTTGTGAATGGGCCAGTATTGTATATGTGTCAGTATTTCCAGAGGTAAACATACAATTTGACGGAATAGCCCTTGAGTTATGGAGAGAAGAGTTTGAATGGGGCATGGCTGATCGTTTTGTTGAAATTACTTTCTTTTGCGACATGCCAGGGAACTGAAGGCAAAAATAGTATAGTTAGCATTCGTGACGCCTATTGAAAGTAAACCTCTGTGAACAACCCGTTTAAAATAAAGTGCAACCACCAAACACTGCCTTGGCAAACACCATTTATAAATAGATTCATAAATATCTCTAAGTCACCTATAACATGAAAGTACAAAGTATTCTTTTTTTTCCAAGCACACATTCAACCTCTACCTCACAAAGAACATAAGCTAACACTAACAAATACACCTTTTTATAAGATGACCCAACTGTTAAGGCGTAGATACCCTTGGTGAGATGCTACACATGACTCTTCAATAGTGGTTTAATCCTCAAATCAAAACTTGCCATTTGTAGCTTGGTACAGTTGTACCGTCTTTTGATGCAATAACTTATACACTTTCTTTAAAAGTAATAGCATTAAAAGTGTTATTATCTTGGATTTAGTCGAGTCAGGTGATGACCTTCTCAGTATCACTTTTCAGGTTCAAATAAAATATAAATATCCTTTTCCCATTTAATATTAGACTTTGTCAGTCTTGCTTTGTCAGTCTTGCTGTGGTCAAATGTATATATATATATATGTGTGTGTGATTGATCAGCAAGCTAGAGTGACAGTTATTATTGGTATTGATAAATAATTACATATGAGGATAGATTTAATACTGTCTGTCATTTAGAGCAATTGCCACACATGGACTTTTTATGCCACTCTGGTCAGAGAAAGTCTAGAATGGATTCTCAATCTACTAACAAGCTCATAATGACTCCAGACCATACATGCACTCTGAATACTGAAATATACTTTCCAATGATCCTCATTTAGATGCTGTCATTTCAAATTCGTATTTGTTGTATGTTGAATGTTTATCGTAATGATGAATATTTGTATCAAGGTATTTTTGTTTAGAAATTCCCTGCAATTTTCTCTTCATCAGTTTCTGTAACAAAGAAAAAGTAAAAATCCAGGCACTCACTTTGATTGCATTTAGCACAACGTAGCATTTTTAAGTAGTTGCACAAACTGCAGCAGCCAAAATACATATGTACACATATGTACATACGTTTCCATTTTAGTACAGTACCAGAGGACATTAATAAACAGACACAAATGAACATTTTCAAAAAAGAAGGGAAAAAAAAGGCAGCAACACTTATATGGCTACAAATGTATTACATTTCTCTATGCTTCTGTATAAAGTGACATTATGGCTTGATTTGACTAAACTCATACAAAATCTGAACTATATGGCCACATTGGCATACACATGAAAAGGAAGAACATATCATAAAGCTGATTGGACTGGCTTTTGCAATGAATGGCATCAAATTAATCTGTTGATGTTGATATTGATATTGAAATGATATTGAATTCTGCATGACAGTAAGTTGATGATAAATAAGAGAAATCAACCTGACTGACTGCAGCTTAAGAGCAGCTTAATAACAATTGGCCAGCTGCTGTGTTTTACCCAGATACTGATCTGTGCAGCTGAATCAAAGTGGCTGTAAACAATAATCACCTATCCAAACCTGGCCTTGTTCCTTCATGCCCATCATGTCCTACAGAGGGCGCTCTCATTGCAGCAGTTCAGTTTTCTTTGTGGGTGTTGTGGTCTCTGGCTCCCCACTGTCAGACACATTGATAGGACTGTCCCGAGAGAAAACCTCAGTGGATTCTCTCCACACACAGTCAGCAATGGTCTTGAAGGCATTGGTGCTACACTTGGGTCGTACTTTCTGTGAGGCATTGTTAACGATTTGCCGACTGTTTGAGGTGGCGATTTTGATTTTTAGAGCGGCATCCACACGGTCTACAACTGTGTAGGTGCCAATGCTGCCATCCTCAAATCCCACAATGATGTTAAGAGCTCGCTGTGATAGGCACAGATAGGTTGGTGTTTTGTAAAGGGAACAGGTCCCGATGCTCTTACCGTCTGCCAATCTCATGACAATCAGACTTGAAACCACACCTGCATCATCATCTTCATCGCAATTCCGGAAACAGATGTACACTAAGTAGCGTCCGTCCCGTGAGAGCTTTTGCCGCCATATTATGCCAGCAGCATGGACCAGACGCAGTTTACCACTGTGCAGGTCTAGAACATTGATGTTCTCATCACCTTTCGACACAATGCCCAACTTTCCATTTGGTGATATTTGGAAATCTTCCAGGTTCTTTAAGAAGTTGCTTGGCAGCTGCACCCGCCTACACACAGACTCATCGGCGACACTCCAGATGAAAACAGTTTCATTGGAGCTGATGAAAACGACAAAATCTGGACTGTCAGGGATTAATTTAAAGTTAACAATTGTGATCCCATCGTCACAGATAAACTTTTTGGAAACACTACCTGACCACAAGCTAACAGCTAACATCTTATTCTTGTTGGCGCCCACAAGGAAGGTGTTTGCAGTGGTAATGAGGGCTTGCTGGAGTGTTACCAGAATGTTGCATACCTTGTGACCAGTGGCGAGCCTCCAAACACGAGAGGCGTTCTGCTCGCAGAGGGACACAACAAACTGATCATTGTGCGTGATGAGAAGCTGTGAGATCCTCTGGCCGTTGATACGGAATATATTCTCACCTGTGGTCGTATGCCAGATGTACTGACTACTTTTATCATCAGATGTCACCATTAGGTCACCTGATGTCGTCAGGACGCAGTTCTCAACGAGTCCTTCATGCTTAAACACCATCTCAATGAAACCTGTGCTGTAGTTCCACTTGTGAATGACCTCTGACCCATCCGTGGTGTATACAAAATCCTCTCGGCCAGAGAGCTGCAGGTTTTGGATAGGTTTTCCAGTTTTATCAATGTTCGACATGGCTGTTATAATGTCTATGTCCCACACAGAAAGCACGCCACTGCTGGCCACAGACAGCAGCAAGTTATGGTGTGTTGATTTGATCAGCTTTACAATGGCTCCGGATATCTCTATCAAGCTGGCCATGCACTGCCCACTGTCTCTCCTCCACACAAATATTGATGATGTGTTCTCCATGGAGGCTATTATACTTTGGTTATTCTTGGAGAGAACAGCCGCCACAAACTTTTCACTTCGCTTGGCCTTGAACTTCTCTGCCATTTTCCAAATCTTGGTGTCCAGCACCTCAATGCTACTTGCTTTGCAGATGAGGATGGATCGCTGATCCTCTGAGAGCTCTATGCCCACCACCTCACTCTCATCTCCTCTGCAGTCATAATCCTCCATTAGCTTGGGATTTGTGATATCTTTGGTGTTCCACACGGAGAGACTGCCCTCATTGTCAATCATCACCATTTGATTGATTGTGTCAAGAATCAGGATTGACTTAACAAAACCACCAGAAAATTCAGAAGTCATTGTGGCAAGCTTGTCCCCACTACCGAGGTGGAAAATGGTGGTCGTGTTGAGATATTGTCCGCAGAAAGCATACATTCCATCTGGGGAACACTGGACACAGGTTACCTCATACCAGCAATGAAATTGATACAAAGGCCAGCCATAGAGCAAATCAATAACATTGACGTCTTTGCTTGCCTCCAACCAAGCTAAGGCATGGTGGCTGGACAAGGTGAATCCATTGATGAACGCCACCCCGCCGGTGATGCCACAGTGCTTGGATCCTTTTACCTCAACCTCAGACAACAAACAGGACTTGTGGTTGTCGTAAATGAGCAGTGTATTTTTTGTAGTGGCCACTACCAGATACTTCTCATCTGTGGTTAACCTGATGCCAAGAACAACTGACTTTGCTGTGTCTATCTGTCTTAGCAGCTGTCTACTCTCAACATCCCATGTGCTGACGGATCCATCCTCGAGGGCCACAATGACTATGTTTGGAGCTAATGTAGGTAGAATCTCCACAATTTGCATGTAGCTAGAAGAGAGCGGTAATCTCTCAGGACTGTAGGTGACATCCATCGAAGAATGCAGTGGCACAATGGAGCAGTATTTAGGACCGTCCTTGTCACACTCAAGAAGTAGGTGTCTGAGCTTGGGAAGGGATGTGACAACCGGAAGGAGCCTTTGCTGTAGCTCAGCAGACAGTGACGCAGGATTCTTTGTCACTTTGAGCTTTATACTGCGGAGAGTAGTTGCAAGAAACTTTAGCTCCTTTTCTTGTGTGTAGCTGTAAGCTAGGTCGATGTCTGTCAGGGCCTTGTCAAACTGCCCTATCTTTATCATAGTGTAGAGCCAGCTAAAGTTCATGATGACACCATACATGAGATCATCTGTCCGGCCGCTCCTTGTCAGGTGGTATGTGAGCTCTGTCATCTTTCGATGGTTGACAAAAAAGATGTCCGGCTCCAGCAAATTACACTGGAACACCCAGGGTTGTTCGGGTGTCTGTCTGTCATAAGAGTGCTTGTCAGCAGAAGCTTTGTCATGGCCATGAAGGCTCTGCTGTTGTTGAGGGTTTCGATGCTGGGAGATATTCAGTGAAGCTAAATGATTATTGTCGCAGTGGAATATCTTTTTTCTACCACCTGCCCAAGCCCCAAGGAAGTATTCAGCCAAAAGGCTATGCATTTGATGCACATCTTCTTCATTACTGAGGTATAGCTTCTGTGCTATGAGATGCAGATGGCGATTTGCCCACACCATTAGTGTTACATTACGGACTTGACGCTCCACTAAATAACCTTCAAGTTCTTCTTTTAGCCGGGCTATGAAATCGTAAGAAATGCGCAACGGGCTTTTAAGATTAGAGCTCACCATGATGTCCCCTAGGACACTGTTGTCCAAAGATAAAATATCCTCTAGCTCCAGCTCTGTCAGGCCTGCCCGTGCCATCGTGATGTAGCCCAGTGCCCGAAAGACAAAGCGTGAGCCAAGCTTGTTTTCGATAGAGTAGAAAAACTGCTCAATGCTTTCGTGCACTGTGGAACACAACGATTTGTCATCCACATCCTTGTGCGACCGCCAGTGAACTACCTCTCGGTAGATGAGATTGACAAACATGGGCAGTGTACATTTAGCCATTGCCTCATTCACATATATCTGTTGGCCAGAGGTCACCTTCCTTTTGACACTCAGAAGCTGCTGTTTAAGTGTCTGACTGCAAGCTTTGCGATCTCTTTGCATCAGTTCAACATAACCATCCTCGTCATGTATCAGGCAACGCAGTTTCTGCAGTATCCCATGCTTGTTGGGCAGGGTGGACACTACAATTCGGACTGTACGCGGTAGGTGGACAGGCAGCCACCACAGCTTTCGGGCCTCGTCAACATCTGACAACTGCTCCAAGGCATCCAGAATGATGACAAGAGGTCGGTGGAATGATGACTCCCCGAGCAAATTCACCAGCAGTTCCCTCATCTCCTGGATTTTGTTTGGCAAGAAATGGATCAGGCACCGATAGTTGACGGCAATCTGCTCACAGATGCTTTGTAGCAGGGTGCGGAGATCAGCAGAGAAGTCAGTGGAGCCGATGAATCTGACAATGACCACTGGGTCTGTTTCTGGTCCCATCTCTTTCTGTAGCCACGAATAGGCCTAAACAAATGAAAATGAAACAGAAGCTCAGAAATACAGCATACATGTACAGTTTACTGAATATTCTCCAGTATGTTAAGTCATATAATATTTACAATTACCTGTAGGTTACAATTAGGAAAAGCTCAAGATGTTATTTTGTGCAAAACTGATAATTTTGAAATCTGATTATATTAGCTTGGCCATTTGAACTTAGATATGATCTACATAAAATACAACTACTGTAAACATTATTATTTAATGTTTAACAGGATCCTATGTCCTGTTCTTATAAAAAAAAATATCCAGGAACTGCTGGTTAAAAATCCAGGAACTGCTGTGACCTATAAGTATGACTTTGGCAAACAAAACTCGAGTGACACTAGTCCATCCATTATTTAGTAGATCCACTGTACACCAACCTTAACAACTTGGAAGGAAAGGAAACCAAGATGAATGACTGTATAGCAAATAATCGAATGTGCTCAACAGCAATAGAGTCAGCACTGGATTTCTTGTGCCAAGGATTTTCTAAATCAGTTTGAATTGTTCCCTCATTCTTAGCACAATACCTCTTTCTTGGATGTGGTTAAAGGGTGCCCCCAGCTGTGACTCAGGGAAACATGAAATATTATTTATCTCTGTCTGGAGAGGCTGACAATTAATGATAATACGCTTTTCCAAAGCCCTCATTTTCAAGAGGACTGTGCACTTGTGTGATTAGCCAAGGGGTGTGTGTGTGTGTGTGTGTGTGTGTGTGTGTGTGTGTGTGTGTGCTCAGATTGCTGCTTGACTGCATCACTGTGCTCATATTGGCTGCATGATTCTTAGTACAGTACTGCACTGACATGGAAAGAGTGTAAAACGTGCTAGCTGACATGAGATTTTACTAGGAGTAAGTAATTGGTTATAAAAAGTGCATGCAATGTGTGGCCATGTAAAATGAATTTCATATATAAATAGTTTAGAGTGTCTGTGTCTCTGTAGTGTGTATGTTACATAGAAGGACAGTAAGAGAGAGAGAGAGAGAGAGCATAAGCAAGGACGAGGGAGTTAGTCAAGGTCCCCAGGCTCATCATCTGTGAACTAACATTAGAGGCTGAGGTCTATGACTGGTTGCCATGGGTGATGGGAAATGTCAACACTACCCTTCCTCCTTTGTTCCTCGCCCCCAAACTTATCAACACAGTCGATTCTGACCATCAACACATGACATACACATACACTACTGATTTCCATAAGCGCTAAATATTGGCTGAAGCTGACAGATAGGAATAATTATATCAAATTATTATTATCCATTAAATTATGTCAGTGATTTTGTAAACATGTAAAGGCAATGATCTGTATTTGGATTAATGTGTGCCTCCAGATACACATGGGGATGCAAATTGACAAATACATGTAACAGTAGCCCAAAATACCTTATTGTTAATTTGAATCTCATGCCATGACATCAGATATTAAGTCAGAGGAAGCAAAGAACAGCTTTAGGCAAAATACAGGCATCCCGCAGCATTAATCTAACATGTGCCGGCATCCAGATGGCCTTAAAAAGCAGGTCAGTATGTTCACACTTACTTTCTCCCCCCCCCCCCATACCAACACACACACATACATACTATACATGCTTTTCACCTGTTTTGCCACTTCAGCAAGTAACAAGGTCTTTCCAGTGCAGGGTCCTCCATACACCACTAGGGGAGTTATTCGACCACCTTTAGAGGGGTACAGGTACTCCTGGATTATGTCCAAGGCTTCACTCTTGTACACATAAAAAGATGAAAATGTCTTGCACAGCGACAGATGTTGTATGGTTTCGTCATAGAGTGTATCTGTCTCTGTGTCAAAGTTCTGTTGGACCGTGGCCTGGATGATATCCACCATGTCTTCATAAAACTGTTTACACAGACCTTCGACGTAGTGGCTCTCTACTTCCTGCGAGTAGCCAAGTTTCATGTCGCAGTGAGTGACCGATGAGTAGACTCGAAGATTGGATGCTGCCACCACCATCGGAACGAACTCGTCTCTGACCTTCAGAAGACGCTCGTAGGCTTCCTGGTTTCTCATGACACGGTCCTCGCTCACAACGATGTCCATGTAGCGTGCCATCTCGGGGAGTTTAGCGAAACGGTCAAAGTTGGATATCTTCCGGATGTAACATACACATTTCTTGAGGAAGGCAGGGGTCTGCTTGCCTAATGCGAAGTCCAGTTCATCCTCTAATGCTAAAAGACAGAGAGAGAGCATAATAATTAGCCAGTTCTGCATGACAGAATGTTTTAGTTTAATTTATGGTTTTCATCTCTGCCACTATTTACTCCCAAAACACTTCCATGGCACTTTCAGAAAACACACTTAATTTGATGTCATGATGTGAGCACTTCCCCCACGTTTGCTAGTCTTTAGCAAATGATTAGATCCGTCTCTTTGAGATGCCTTTAAGAAAAAAAACAGTGATATGATCTCTTAATCCAGCCTTGCCTGGTGGTTTTATCAAAGACCTCCAAAGGCAGCATTCCAGTGATAGCCTGCCAACCTCGTAAGCTTAGTATCGCATACTTGCAGCTTGTTTTGTAAACGAGAAGAGAGGGGGATGCAAAGTCGGCAAGTAAATGACTGCAAATCCCCAAGGAAAGAGTTTCCTCATTTAAATCTCATATGCATTTTCCTCACACTCTGATATTAGTAATCAAAATAATAATTAAATAATTAAAAATGATTCAAATCATGGTAAGTGTGTGTAAAAGGCCTACTACAGCAATGTAGTATACCTGTACATATAAGGGCAATATATGGCAAGTCGATATCATTATTTTATAAACACAAAGTGCTTCTAGAAAAAATCTGGTCACCATACTGTATGCAAATACTTTTGATATAAATGTATATTAGTTCCATTCAAGTACATACAGTATTTATTCAAAATAAGTAAGCAAAGTGCACCAATTGTTTCACTTCTGGCATTTCATAACCTCTGAACTAAGTATTTTATAAAAATGTAATTCCGTAGAATGTGGTGTATTTATAATGTAATGTTAGTGCATGCATACTTCACTTTTGAATCTCGAAAGTAAATCGAGCAGTCAATGTGAATCCACTCAGCACAAGTTCATTCCCCTCATTTATGGAAAATAGTGTTGTATACAGTTCAGACAGACATTCTGAATTTCCCTCCAATGCTAAGCAGTGTTTTTGTGTGTCTTTTCATGGGGGCTTTTTACCTCAAATACCATCCTTGCACTTATTCAACAGTTAGTTAAAAACTTTGGTCTAACATATGTTATAATTTATACATTTCATGTAATAAATGTAATACATATTAGATCAAATTAGCCTACCTCAAACTTGATCTTTTGTCATTACACGTGATGTCTAGTGTTACAAAATAAACTGATCAAGAGGAGACAGTGGCAATCTGATCTCAGACCAACATAACTGTATTTTATGTTTCTTCTCAGAGAACACCATTTTTTATGGTGAAAACAGTGGGAGAGTTTTGCAAACCTGCAATGTGATACCTATTTCCAGTGATGCTTTTTAATAAAGACCCACAAGATGCCACATTCATCAGACATCAGAGAGGGAACACAAGCAGTTCAGGGAAAGACTCACTGATGCTCTGAAGTCAGACAGAAGACCTCAGTTTTAATGAAAGGAACCTCAGACTGCGACTAAGAGCCAATTATTCTTTGCGTAACAAAAAATGCCTCGCATAGGGGAGCCTCTGAATGTGGTTGTTTCATATCTACTGCACGTTGAGATGAAGACTTAACTGTATCAGTGATTGAATTATAAGTCCATGCTCCCAGGATGACATAAAAGAGCGAGCAGTAAATCTGTTCTTTCTCCAGTGCCGACCCACTGTCTCTAATGTGGGGTATGGTGATGAGACTTAACTGTATCACTGAATATTGGATTAACCTGGATGAATCAAGTTAGCCTGATTAGATCTCCTCTTATGCTGGCTAATGCAGGGCGAATATTAATTTAGTCACAATGACTTTCAAGAGCGGGATAAAAATAACATTTACATTCATTGTGAGCTTTGAATGCGACCTCTCCCTGAAACCACAAAGCTTTAAACTACGACTCTGTTGCATGATTCATCCTTTTTAATTATACATGTAATTCTACAGACAAACAACCCTTAATGTTAAGCATCAAGCACCATTGAAGCGTTCAGAGCAAAATTGTGCCTTTTAAGACTCTCAGATTTACTTGATTTGGCTGGCTGGTGCGTGGAAATTGCTTCACACATTGTATAGTACACAAATCACACACGCGCACACACACACACGCACGCACGCATGCACACACACACACACACACACACACACACACAGTTGGGTTTTTATGTTTTATGGGGACTTTTCATATATGTAATGGTTTTTATACTGTACAAACTGTATATTCTATCCACTAACCTTAAAGCTACACTGTGTGTTTTTTACCCCCATCTAGCGGTGAAAAGGTATATGACCATCCAGTGAATATTAGTTTCTGTTCTTCTCAATTCCGATTTCGTTTGAACTCCTACGGTGGCCAATGAAGTCCAAGATTAACATGGCTTCCAGTTCGACCTCGTCCATGAGTATTCCTTCAAGTGATGAGGTTACTTTAGAAAACTATTATAATTTGCAGTAATTTAATTTGTCAGTTAACATATAGGTTATGACATCTATGTAAAATGAATAATAGTTTTATGTTTTCGTTATTTTTTACCATTTCATTGCTAACATCAGCTATCAGGTAACTATTGGAAACTATGATACAATTTTTCATGATTCTTTGATGAATAAAAATTTTTAAAAGAAAAGCATTTATTTAAAAACGAAATATTTTGTAACATTACACACGTTTTAATGTCACTTTTAATAACTTTAATGCATCCTTACTGAAAAAAAATTCTGACTAACCAACACATTTTTGAACGACAGTGTACATTCAGTAGGTTATTATTTATTGCAATATAAACACTGTCAGATCAACAAGGTATCTCTTCATTTACCAGTCGAAGACGGAGCAACTTTCTGCTCTTATGTTTACTCCGTGCACTGTCAAGGTCTTCATCATATTTGTCGTGGTACCGGTCTTTGCAGCTATACTGCATCGCGCGCTGTTGGCATCGAGCCTGGAGAAATGTACCCACACTTTTGATCGATTTTTCCACATCTTGTGGTATTATGTGTGTGTGCTCGCGTCTCATATGAATATGTGTTCGGAGAGTTTTTTGTGTGTGTGTGTGTGTGTGTGTTCGCGCCTCATTTGTCTTGTTGATTTGCCTGTTGCGTTGCCGTCTTAATTCTCTTTTTCGCTTCCTTGGCGACTCTGATACATATCCTCGAGAATAAGAGTGATCTTCCATCAGCAACAGACTTTCAAAAAGGCTTTCAGGTTTTTATATAGCAGTCTCAAGCAATCCCCCTCTTCACATTTGACACGCACCGTGGCACCCATCGAGTGTTACTGTTAAAACGCGAAAGGCGAAGCTTGAATTAACGGGTATGTCCCTCTTTGGCTAATGTACTTTCAAGATGGAGGGGCAACATGGCGACCGGCATTCGAACCCCCCACCCGTATGTATTTTCAATGGCATATTATACACTCACGAGAATACTTTATTACTTGAACGAAGTAAATATACATTAATGAGCACATATACTTTTGAAAGAACTAAGTGTTTTTAGCTAAGAATAAACTAAGAATAAACTGTATTTTCAATGGCATATTATACACTCACGAGAATACTTTATTACTTGAACGAAGTAAATATACATTAATGAGCACATATACTTTTGAAAGAACTAAGTGTTTTTAGCTAAGAATAAACTAAAAAAGTTACACAGTGTAGCTTTAAACATAACTTAGTATGATTTATAAGCTGTTTTTCTCATGGGGACAAAAACATATTCCCACAAGGTCAAATATTTCTGGCATTGCTGTCCTTGTGGGGATATTTGGTCCTCATTTCGTAGGGTTTCCCATGAGCTTTCTGTCCCTCTGTTGACAGTCTATGCAACTACCACTTTGACGCTTCAAAGTTTGACAGTCTATGCAACTACCACTTTGACGCTTCAAAGTTCATTAAGAGTTCATTTTATAAAGAGACACAATCGCTTAATATGATGAACAGATTGAATTTAGGCTTTTGTTCACATTAATACATTCATCAGCGAACAGAAACAGAAGCTCAACCTAACCTGATTAATGAGCGATTAATCAGCCAGATTTCATCAAAAACATTTTCATTTGTTTTCATTCATTTTCATCATAGAATGATTGGCATTCGATCTGTCTTTTACAACAAACTTCTACTAGCTCCAGACAATGGAGAGAATTTGGCTGGAAGAACTTGGTGAGATACTTTATTACACCCCTCATTAAAAATAAACAGTTAAAAACCTCCCAACAGTGTTGGAGACTCTGTGGGGATGTCAATGTCAATCATTCTCATGTATTTTGGTCTTGTAAAAAAAATTCGCCCCTACTGGGAATCTATTGTAACAGAAATGGAAAAAATGTTGGGTTACAAAATACTGAATGACCCACAGACTCTGTATTTAGGCCTGTCAACTAAAGATGTTGTTAAAAGGGAGGACATTTATCTAATTAAAGTGATGCTGAAATCAAGTAAGAACGTTATAAAGAAGGAATTGGTTGAAAAGTGAACCTTTGAGTCTGGACCAATGGAGGAATATCATGGAGGAAATATTTGCAATGGAAAAAATGACCCATGACCTGAGACTGGAAGCACATAAATGTAAAATACGATGGTGGAAATGGACTTGTTATGAAACTCACTCAAATGTATGAAACAAATGGAAGATCTGTATTTGTAGCACCCTTCTTGTTGTTATAAATATTGTTATATTTGTTGTTTATGTTCATTGTGAAAAAACAAAACAAAAAAACAAACAAACATCATTTGTGTTTGCAAAGATGAACGAAAGTCTTACGGGTTTGAAGCGACATGAGAGTAATTAATGACATAATTTCCATTTGTGGGTTAATTATCCCTTTAATGAATCCACATGTTTGAACAATTCAGATTTCAATGACCCTTTCATAAATTCCTGAATGAATTTTGTCCCAAAGCAATGATAAACGATCCACAGTTTAGCTCACATAGACTTGTGTTGTGTTCACTGAGTGAAGAGTTTTGAAAAAGTGACCTAAGTATTGAGAAATGTGTCCTAGCGATTGTAAAAAACTGTAAATGTAAGGATTTGACATAAAAGATGATGAAAATTGAACAGGCCTTATGTGATTGTATAAGCATGTGTGTATAAAAGCTTTGTGTGAATGGCTCTTTAAACAACTATGCCTATTCAGCAACGTACCGTAACATTCACAGTCCTAACGAAGTGACGTTGATCTCAGGTAGCTAACTGTTTTATCAGAGTGCCGTTAGCAAAACAGTAAATGTCGGAAGAGCTACGAAAATGGCCTGTTCCAAATTGTCAGTGTTTACGGCAGTAAAGATAATAAACATGTATGCATTTGTTCTCACCCAACAGAAGCACTAAATCAGCAAGAGGGTAATGATTGTTAAAGGGGTCCTATTATACCCTTTTTACGAAGTCTTGATTTTGTTTTGGGGTGTACTCAAATATGTTTTCATGCTTGATTGTTCGAAAAACGCATTATTTTTCACATACTTTACATTATTAGAGCACCTCTCTCCCCAGTCTGGCTCGAACACGCCGATTTCGAAGAAGCCCCTCCTTCAGAAGTACAAAATGTGCTATGATTGGTTAGCTGGCCTAATGTGTTGTGATTGGCAGCGCTTAGTAAAAACGTCCCGGGAAATGGCCCGCCCCTCCACAACTGCGAGTTCTACACTAGTGTAAATATGAATAAGCATGGCGTCAATTTCATACCAATTCGAGCCCGATTCAGACCCTGACGATTTTAACGCACAAGAGGATAATGCAGAACGTATTTAATGCACGGACTTTGCAAGCACTGATTTCACAGGACGTTTCAGAGTGGTATGTTTTTTGCCATTTTCTTATACTTATATGATATTCTTGATATTTGTCAGAAAACTAAGGTAAAACAAACAGTAATCGATCACAAAATCCTGTTTAATTTTCCTAAGGAGCGGTGAACCGCCTTACAAAAGCGAGAGCTTACAAAAGCAACAGAAAACAAGCTGTTCTCCTTAAAATGTGCAGCGCACAGATAAACGTTGTAGATATGATATTCAGGAACAGTGTTTAAAATAAATTTTAACCACTCTAAGCTAGTCAGCCTTAGGAAGGTCAAACTAATGAGTTTTGGAAAAGGGGTTGAGAAAAGACGTCTCTTTGACATTAGCGACAACACTCACTCTAAAAACTCCTGGGTCAAAAATAACCCATAATGGGTTGTTTTTGACCCAACTCCTGGGTTAAAAAGGGACCAACTAATTTCTGGGTTATTTCAACCCAGAAAATTGGGTTATTCTTTTTGACCCAACTTCTGGGTTAAA
Organism: Phoxinus dragarum; assembly: GCA_033366665.1. NCBI lineage: Eukaryota > Metazoa > Chordata > Actinopteri > Cypriniformes > Leuciscidae > Phoxinus > Phoxinus dragarum. Next base: position 26,046 of record JARPMJ010008341.1, read on the forward strand.
CACCTGACCCAAATTTTGGGTTAAAACAACCCAACATTGTAGTTAATATAACCCAACTTCTGGGTCAAAAGAACAACCCAACTTCTGGGTCAAAAGAACAACCCAAATATCTGGGTTTATTAACCCAGAAATTAGTTGGTCCCTTTTTAACCCAGGAGTTGGGTCAAAAATAACCTAACTTGGGTTACTATGCCAGTATGCCTTATTTCAGAAAATAAAACTTTGTTTTAAATTATATTACACACTTCAAGCACTTTTAATTTTTTATTGCATTAAATTAAATTAAACTATATATATATAAAAAAAAAACACACACACTTGGACATATTTATTTTCATATTTATTTTAGGTCAGACTGTAATAACAATATTAGAAAGAAAAAATAGAAAAATAAACAACTCAAATATTCGGCAACATTCAATAACTTGATTGAATTTAAGGCTTAAAGGACAAGTTCGGTATTTTACACTTAAAGCCCTGTTTTCAGATAGTTTCTGATGAAATAAAATGGTTAAGATTACAAAGACGTGAAACTTACCGAGTGTTCCGGGGTGTTCACTGATATGCTCACACAAAAATCACTGCAAAAGATGCTTTCCAACAGGTTTTATCGTAGTTAATTGTAGGATTGTTCCAGTGCACCTATGCAGCCATTGTGGAGATGGGGGTGCTACCACAGAAACCAAAAATTCTCGGGACAGCAGCATTTGTCCAAATTTCAATCTTAACCGTTCTATTTCATCAGAAAAGATCTGAAAACAGGCTTTAAGTGTAAAATACAGAACTTGTCCTTTAAAGGACAATTCCGGCGAAAAATGAACCTAAGGGTTAATAACACATGGTTACCGAGTTGACCGTTCTCTGGGATGCGTTTTCATGATAATCGAATGTAAAGAGTTTTATCTCTAAAAACTGATTAGCTTATAACGCTAGTATATATAAAATAAATCGTTAGTTAATACCACTAACAAGGCTCAAAATAGCCTAACACGGTAGCATAATGAGGGTCCCTACATGCAAACCGAAGCATTGAGAACTGTGTAAGTGTACAGACAGTTTAAAAAGAAGATACTTTATAAAGACAGTACATACCAGTCGAGTCACGAACGCCGTGCTACGTGAGCTGGTCTATAGGTTAAAGTCACAGTTCAGCTGTCTTAGCACGGCGTTCATGGCTCGACTGGTCGAGTCTGTTTTGCAAGATGGCTCCTGCCTGTATACGCGTAATGTACTGTCTTTATAAAGTATCTTCTTCTTAAACTGTCTGTACACTTAAAAAGTTCTCAATGCTTCGGTTTGCATGTAGGGACCCTCATTATGCTACCGTGTTAGTGTTAGGCTATTTTGAGCCTTGTTAGTTAGCCTGGGTTTCCCCAGACTGCCTTTGCGCAGCGCGATTTTATTCTCGCTGAAAGGCAGTCTGGAAACCATGGACCTGATTTTCGCCTCGTTTAGGGAACCAATCACAGAACGGGGAGGGAGCAGCAAGACGATGACGACATCTTTGCGACACAACTAAGCAGTTTGTTTATATCTATGGAGTCAACATGGCAGCAGACTCGAAGCTACCTTTTGATGCAGCCTTAGATATTGTTCTAAGTAGTTTAGATCGCAATTTTATTCAGAAAAAAGAGCAGCGTGTGGCGTTAAACCATTTCTCTACATACGTCATCTGGTATAATGGAAACGATTGGCTATGAGCTACGTACAGGCGCATTTGATAGACATTCTTAGCACCCAATAAATCTTCTCTAATGCAGCTCAACCAGGCCTCGTCCCCTTTTTGCATATTCTGTAGGCACAGATTATTTAAATGAGTACCATTGTGACTTCATAAGATCCGGAAAAATCGCGTTGTTGTCCAAACGAGCCGGTTGTTCTTGAAGAGGGGATTCTGTTAAATAAAATATCCCCCTCTGGAGTGGACTTTGGTCTTTGTAACCTTGCAGATCTTTTTTTATGCTTAGACAACAACATTACACACTAACTAAAGTTGAAAAAGTGGAAAAGCATAATAGGACGCCTTTAAGAGTGGCAACATTAAGCGCCACGATGAATCAAAACACATTTTGAGCAAAAATGTATAATAAACAATATCAAGTTGTATTATAGCCATGGTAAGTCTGTGGACCTTCAGCTCAGTGAAAAATAAGTGATTTAAATTTGAGTACCCCTGATAAACAGTACTCAAAATTTGAAGTGGATCAAAACAATTAATCAAAGTTGTCCTAAGACAAATTCGGGTATTGTTCAAAATTCAACTTTGATGAAAGGTTTTGACAACTTCAAATGTTGACTACTGTATATATATACTGTCAATGTCCACACGTATAGAACATGCATTCCAAACCAGCTCAGGCATTTAAAGCCATGTAAAAGCACTAGACATTTATTAGCTGTGAGCTCAACCATAACTGTAACAACACCTAGAGTTTACCTGAGCAGAGGAATTTCTTGGCTTGATCGCTCTTCATGGTCCCCTTCTCCTGCAGCTGTAAAACAGAAGTTCTGAAGATCCTCTTGATTTCCTCTGAGACTGCCCTCCATGCCTTGTCGTTTCTTTGATTTTGCTATGCTGCTTGACTCCCATCTGTGGGGTACAAGCACAAATGGAGCCATCGAATTATTTAAGGTTTTTTGGTAATTTAATCCATTGCTTGGATATTGTACATTTGAACCAATAAAAAAGAAAACCCACATCATATCCTGTACCAGTTATATTAATCAACACTTCTCTCATTCCACTAAAAAGCAATAACAAATGCATTATTTCGCTACACTATTGGCGATATAAAAATGGATCTTCATTGTCTGCAAATTTTCACAGAAATTTCAACTGTCACCGCAGTGACATAGTCGCTAATATAATATTTGCACTGTTCTATACCAAGTCAAATCTGTTAAACAGAATGTGCCAAGAACATGACTGTAAATTTAAGTTATTTGTCTATTTTTAATTCATTATTTATTTATTAGTAATTTATATGCTTGTTATAATTGACAAAATAGAGGGAGAGAGAAGGGGCATCGGCATCAGGATATGACACAGGCCTGAAATCAAACCTGAAACTAGTGTGGCACAGCTCCTACATTATTTTTGTTTTGTATTTTCAAAATAAATTTACTAAAACATGACTCGTCTAATTGAATTCTGGCTTCTGGTATAAGTCATTTCCAGCTTTTAGCAGGACCAAAACCATGCCGGGGTGCTTGATGCAAACTGGTATTTGTTGTCATATACCAGTTCATATTCATAAACACATTGGTTTGTAGCACAAATCATTTTACAGTTTAGTGCATATTGTTATTCCTTCTAGTTATTTACCTATATGAATTCAAAGTCTTGCACATTCACAGGAAATAGCTTACTTTCATATTGTAAGATGGAGTTGAATTAGTTGATTAGTTTTTATTTTATTTTATTATTTCATAAAGCATGCAGTTGCAAAAAAACTATAGCTATATGATTGCATTTACAGCCAAGTACAGTATAACTCTTTGTTTATAAATCGAAGTTTCGAATGTTTCTAGAAGTTTCTGACCACAGGAACCCAATGTAATGTAGCAGGATGTCAAAAAGTGTTACCAACAATACAAATTGCTCTGTCTGCATGAACAGATAAATTGAAAGCAGACACACTGTGTTACTGAAGTAATATTTAGGAAGTGTTTGTCATGAACCCAGTCACCCTACCAGAGAGAGACAGAGGACAGATAGACAGAGAGAGAGAGAGAGGAGAGAGAGGAGGAGAGAGGAGAGAGGGAGAGAGAGAGAGAGAGAGAGAGAGAGAGAAGAGAGAGGAGAGAGAGAGAGAGGAGGGAGAGGGAGAGAGAGAGAGAGGAGAGAGAGAGAGAGATCGAGATCAGTGGGTGTTTTTGCTGAGTGCAGGTAGATACTCAGTCCCTGCTGATTTTCTCATTTTAGTCCAACAGAGACCCTCAGCTTCACAGACGCTTTCGCAATTTGCAGCCACTCTGCGTTGCAACCTGATTTATTACACGCACTACATGATCCTCTCTCTCTCTGTTTCTGTCCTGTTTCTGTGCGTGCATGCGCGCGCGTGTGTGTGTGTGTGTGCGTGTGCGTGGTACTTATTTTGAATAAGTATAAAAAAAAAGTCAATTTTATATAGTATAAGTGTGTGTAGTATGATGCTGTAATTATCACGTCACCTACAGGCACCAGTTGCGTCACTTCTTGATTCAATCCTCTCCCATGGCCTCATGGGATATTCAAGTGTCCATCGTATGCACACTTAATAATTTAATCATAATAATTTGTTACATTTATATAGTGCTTTTCTGGGTAATCAAAGTGCTTTACATGGAAGGGGGAATCTCCTCAACCACCACCAATGTGCAGATGCGATGGCAGCCATATTGCGCCAGAAACTGAGTTTGTGTGTGTACATGTATAAGAAAGGTGGAGACTGGCCTTGGTAAGGTTTAATGAAAGGCAAACTGAATTTATGAAGCTAATAAACTCTAATAAGCGGTGAACAGTTCTCTCTCGGGCCTACCATTTCTACAGCTCTCCATATAAAAACAAAAAACAGCACAAGTCAGCCGCTGACATTTACAGATTGTTTTTGTGTGTGCGGGGACAGGTCAGGCCTGCTAAAAGCTGAATGTAATCCTGGATGTTATAGTGACTGCCCTCTCATGTGCCTCAAAAGCATTGGTGTTTGCTAGACTTCTGAAATGAGACGGGGGAAAAGTCTCCTATCTTGCTTTGGGTGTTTAAATTCATGTTCCAGTTGCATTTTCTGTTTACACAATTGTTAATGAAACAAAAAAATGGTAACCTAAAAATGTGCACATGTAGTTGTAGGACTTGAGAATGAACCAGACCCAAATGAATCTTTCAGACTAATCAAGAAGCAGAAACTCTCAACTACAACTTCATTGAAACTCCAGATCAACATGCAGGAACGTAAATCTGACAATATGCCATTTGAGACTCCATTCAGTCTGAACTAACTCTCCATTGACAAGCGGTTAACTTCCTTAAAGGTGGGTACTCGGTTAAAGTTTAAAACTATTGGATATGCCCAGAGCCACTCTGGATCTGCCATAACCAATCGCTAACGGTCGTGAGTCTCGTGACATGTCGACTCAAACTAGCGCACGACCTCAACGTCATCGTCCTCAACCACTCCCTCTGTTCGCTGATTGGACCGGTCAAAAATGTATCGGAGAAGACCGAAGAATATACCGCAAGCCCTTAACATAGTAACATCTAAACTAATAGATTTTATTCAAATAATAAAAAATAAAATGTTATTTAACATTACTGATCAACCAATATATATTATGTTAAAAATATAAGGGTAAGATCAGGTAGAAATAGCTATGTAATGCAACAATTGCAGTATATCCCCTTGGTACACTGCAGTTTACCTTACACTTGGGACAACCAAAAAGCAAATAATACTTTAACCTTTCTCACCTTAGAGGTCTTGACCTCCTCTAAACTTTTTCAACTGTAATGATAAGAAGAAATATTAGATATATTTCTGAAGGGTCATGTGACTGAAGAGTGGAGTAATGGCTGTTGGAAATTCAGCTTTGCCATTACAGGAATACATTCAATTTTAAAATATATTAGAATATAACGTTATTTCTATTCTTTATTTAAATTGTAATACTATTTCAGAATATTACTTTTTTTTTTTTTAAGAGCCATTTTTTGATTGAATCAAATAAATGCAGCCTTGGTGAGCATAAAAACTTATTTCAAAAAACTTAAAAAAGCTTACAGTCGCCAAACCTTTTAATGATGGTGTACAGAGGAATCATTCAACTCTGTTAACCAAGATATTGTAAGAAAAAATTATCAATGAAAAAATATTTCCTCTTCATTTGTATTGTGCTAGCTCTTTAAAAAGGTTGATTTTTCTTTGTTCCTCACCAACAGGGATCAGCTATACTTTAATTATAATGATAGAGTTAATTTTTTTCTAAAAGCTGAAGTCCTAATTCTTAATTTAATTCTCTTTTATTTATACCTTCCTGCTCTTCCTACTTACAGAGTTCTGGTAGTTTTTTCAGCATCTCAGCTTTCGGTTTTAAGTAGTAGGCAGGCGGGACCGAGTTCTCATCCCGACAGTACCACTCCTCCCAAGATCCGTGTGTCTAGTCCCGCCTCCACCGACGCATCCAATATCATCTCAAACTCGGCTGACTCCACCTCTCCTGGGACCCGAATGCTGCCGTACTTCTCTCCAATGAGCCCCTGGGAAAGAGAGGTGGGGAAAAAGTATTTACACCTCAATCTCAACATATCAAAGCAACGTGGTAAAAGCAGGAGTAAAAAGAGAGAAAGGGAGAAACACAAAGGTTTTCTCACACTGTGCACAGCCCTGGCTTTTATTTTATTTTAGGACCAATGTATATTTTTAACTGTGGGTAAATCAAGAGTTCAAACATATAACTTTGAAGAATTTCACCGTTTTTAACACTGGGTTTTTGAATACCTTAAAGCTTTTGCGGTTCCATGGCAGAGGAAGCTGCATTCTTATTTGCATATTATGAGGTCAATTGTAACAACTGGACATTGTAAACTGGACTCATAAATATGCAAATAAGAATGTTAACCCAGGGTTTTAAAAGTGAACAGTAGGAAATCTTGAAACCTGAATACCCAGGATTAATTAAGTATGAAAAGTGTGAGACCAGGGTTAATCATTTCAAATGTGAAAAGCCATTCGTCAAAATGATCATTTCAGAAAATACTGAGTTTGAAAGCAACAGAAAAGAAAACAAACCACATACCATTTAACAATACGTGTTTATAATGAGTTTATAAAACATACAGTAAAGGCTGTTAGCTTGAGAGCATACTGCTGCCAACCTTTCTTTCTTTAATTAGCTATTTAGCTACTCCTGTGCCGGTTGTTTCCTGTGCAACTGAGATTAGTAAGTTACGTTTGCCAGGGTCATTGTGTCCACAAGCCCATACGCGCCAGTGGCAGAGCATTCAAATTGAGCTGGATAAGCCCATAGACTAATGATCTGGCCCTTCTTCAAAAGCATATACTTTCGAGACTTGCAAGAGATAATAAAGGGTTGTGGGATATCATGGACTCTGATTAAAGAGGAGTAGCAGAATCATAGAGAAATGATTTGCCTTTATATCTCTTCTGAAATTGTAGGTTTCCTACTGGAAAACAAACACAGAGGTGCTTTGAGAAGATTTATGTGACAGGTAATTCAGTATTTTTAATGGCTACTGGGGTGAACTTGTAATGCTTTGCTTACTCGGCCTTTACAACTCTGTACATATTGCTCTCTATCTGTTTTGCTCTTCCTCAGTCATTTTATCTCATACATTCTCTTTTTTTGTCCCTCACATTCTAACTCATTCCTACATAGAAAAAGATACATTTTACCTGTGAACTTTATAGCTCCCGTTTTTAGAGTGCAGTTCTGAGGAGTATCAGGACTCAGCCAACTAAATTAAGAATGAGAGTAATGAGCCTTCTCTCTCTTCATACCTCCCTATACTAACAACTGCAAACTCCCTGAGATGCAAGACATTTTTCATTTTATATTTATAATTATATAATATTTATAATAATAATAATTCATATTAATGAGAAACTTTCTTTTAATTATTAAATGAGATTTAGAACAAGACCATGCAATTTATCAGAATCAGCTCTTTTGATTCAACTCCTTTGAACTTACAATTCATGAGTGTTACAAAACAAATTTATGAAACTTACATTTTTATATATTTATACATGTTCAAACTACATATAATAATTTGACCATAAATACAACTTGCATACAATATTATAAAAAGTAACCCTTTCCCCAAACAAAAGCATTTGAGGTGTCATTTACTGTATGTTGCTAAGCCCATATACAGCCTTAGCAAGCACCATTACTGAAATCGTCTTAATTACTAATGTAACCCTCATTCCCTGATGGAGGGAATAGAGACATTATGTTGAAGTCTCACTTCTCACTTGGGAGCCCCAATCACGTCTGAGTTTTATGAAAAATAGCCAATGGAAATAAGTGGAATTCGCATCGGTTGCACTGGTATAAAAGCTATCGATACGATGCATCGATTTAGCTAAATAAGTGTGCATTGGATAAAAGTTGACTACGCTATAAAATATACAGGCAGTACGACTAATTTAACAACACACTTGAAGCGCTGACACAGTGTGGGTGTCACAGTTGTGTTCCATTTAGTTTGTTTTCATTGGACTTGTCTACCTGTCATCATGTCACGTGTCATTATCATTATTAGTTCATCTGTCTCACCTGTTACCTCGTTAGTCTTGTCAACTGTGTCTCGTTTTCCTGATCTGTTTCCCCATGTATTTAAGCCCTGTGTTTCACCTTGTTCATTGTCCGTTCGCGTGTGTATATCCTGCCTGTCCTGTACCTATTGTAGATTTATTATAAGTAAATGTTTGTATTTGGAGCTTTTGCCTCTTCGTCTTTCTCTGCCTGCACCACACCGTGACAGAAGAACTGACCGCCCAAGATGGACGATAGGGTCAGAATAATTGTCCTGGCTCAGGAGAGCCAAAACTTTTTTTATTTTGTCAATAACTTTTTGTGTATTGCTGTCACCAGCACCCTCGATGACGTGAGCCTGAGCACCTTGTTCCGGATCGGGCCACATTCAACCATCCAATTGACCTCCCAGACACCACCGGACTGGACTGGAGGGAGACCGTCATCAGATGAACACAGCCAGACCCAGGGGATCTTCACGTCATGCCTGACCGGCCTGATCTTCACGTCATGCCTGACCAGCCTGATCTTCACGTCATGCCTGACCAGCCTGATCTTCACGTCATGCCTGACCAGCCTGACCTTCACGTCATGCCTGACCAGCCTGACCTTCACATCATGCCTGACCAGCCTGATCTTAACGTCATGCCTGACCAGCCTGATCTTCACGTCATGCCTGACCAGCCTGACCTTTACGTCATGCCCGCCGAGCCAGAGGACTGTTCACGTCATTGCCCGCCGAGCCAGAGACTGTTCACGTCATACCTGACCGGCCTGACCTTCACGTCATACCTGACCGGCCTGACCTTCACGTCATGCCTGACCACCCTGATCTTCACGTCATGCCTGACCAGCCTGATCTTCACGTCATGCCTGACCAGCCTGACCTTCACGTCATGCCCGCTGAGCCAGAGACTGTTCACGTCATGCCCGCCGAGCCAGAGACTGTTCACGTCATACCTGACCGGCCTGACCTTCACGTCATGCCTGACCAGCCTGATCTTCACGTCATGCCTGACCAGCCTGCCCTTCACGTCATGCCCGCCAAGCCAGAGACTGTTCACGTCATACCCGCTGAGCCAGAGACTGTTCACGTCAGTCCTGCCGAGCC